>JAQFVV010000644.1:0-169182 GCA_028023455.1 Epiperipatus broadwayi
AATCTGAATCTACAGATAAGTTTTAGAATACATGAAATAAGATGGAGAAAAATCTTTCCAATGTAGTAGTTGGTGTGAACTGAAGAATGCATGCATATATGGAAAATTTAAGGATGCATGAAAAAACACTTTTTTCAATGCAGTTCATGGATATTTAATTTTATATGAAAGCACACATATAGAAGAAAATTCTTCATAATTTGTATGAATTTGGAATATTGTAAAAAAGTCTGAAAGTACACATACAGAAAAAACCTTTCAAATGTAGTTTCTGTGAATATAATATTGCAGGGAAAAGTAGCTTATTAGTACATGAAAAGATATTTGCAGGCGAAAAGCTTCTTCAAGGTTGTTGGTGCTTATTCAAAACTGCATAAAGGGTTTGTTTAAAATGTCACGAATGAACACATACAGGAGAAAAACCTTTTCAATGTGGTTAAAATCAAGACTGCAGATGAAAGAAAATTGTCAGTATATGAAAGGATATATACAAAAGGTAAGCCTTTAAAATAAATTTTGTGTGCATTAAAAACTACAGGCCCTTGTAGTTTAAAACAGCAAAAAAGAACAACTGCAGAAGAAAAACCCTTTCCCAAAAGTGCAGAATGAATAGTTTAGAGATACATAAAAGTACACACACTGGAGAAAAACGCTTTGAGTGCAGGTTGTGTGGATTCAAAACTGCAAAGAAGAGCAGTTTTAAAGGGCATGAAAGAACACATACAGGAGAGAAACTATTTGAATGTAGTTTGTGTGCATTCAAAACTGCCAGCACAAGCAGTTTAAAAATGCATGAAAGAACACATACAGGAGAAAAGCCGTTTGAATGTAGTTTGTGTGCATTCAAAACAGCATGGCGGAGCAGTCTAAAACTACATGAAAGTATACATACAGGAGAAAAGCCTTTTGAATGTAGTTTGTGTGCATTCAAAAGTGCAAACAGGACAATTTAAACATGCATGAAAGAACACACACAGGAGAAAAACCTTTTGAGTGTCGTTTCTGTATATTCAAAAGTGCAAACAGGAGCAATTTAAGAATGCATGAAAGAACCCATACAGGAGAAAAACCTTTTGAATGTAGTTTGTGTGCATTCAAAACTGTACAAATGTGTAAATTAAAGCAGCATAGAAGATCACATACAGGAGAAAAACCTTTTGAATGTGCTTTGTGTGCATTTAAAACTGCAAAGAAGACAAATTTAAAAATGCATGAAAGAACACATACAGGAGAGAATCCTTTTGAATGTTGTTTGTGTGCATTTAAAACTGCAAAGAGGAGCAATTTAAAAATACATGAAAGAACACATACAGGAGAAAGGCCCTTTGAATGTAATTTGTGTCCATTCAAAAGTGCAAACAAGAGTCACTTAAAAGTGCATGAACGAACACATACAGGTGAAAAGCCTTTTGAATGTGGTTTGTGTGCATATAAAACTGCAACCAGGAGCAGTTTAAAAAGGCACGAAATAACACATTCAGGAAAAACACCATTTGAATGTAGTTTGTGTGTATTGAAAACAGTAGATAATCTAAAATTAAAAGAGCATGAAAGTAAACATACAGGAGAAACACTATTGCAATGTGATTTGTGTGAATTTAAGACTGCAGCTAAAAGAACTTTATCCATTTATGCTTGTCAAATGTGTGGTTACAAATCAATTGTTAAAAGTCATTGGGAAATTCATGAAAATAAACATTTTACTAAACAGGAGATTGTAAACCTTGTTGTTTTACTATCTTGAGCTGTGTAATTTTTTCTTACCTTCAGATAATGAAATATGTTTGTTCTTAAGAGATGTAATTAATTGCAGTTTTAAAAATATTGTTCATTCATTCTACCTTCAGATAATGAAATATGTTTGTTCTTAAGAGATGTAATTAATTGCAGTTTTAAAAATATTGTTCATTATAGTAATGATTTATTATTCTGTTTGTTCACAAACACTTTAATAAATTTCTATATTGTGGCCAAGAGATTTCACACTTGCTCCCATTGCTTATCTTAGCTTTACAATTTTACATAGGTAATTGATTTTTTTAAAAAAATAGTTAACTAATGAATGAAATAACTAATAATTTTGTTATATATAACACTTTAATCCAGCTTAAGTGCAAAGTAGACATGTCTATGTACTTATTGCAGGTATAATAATTTATATTTCTCATAAGGGATATTGGTTATTATTAAAATAATAGTATTGTGTTATTAGTTGTGCCAAGAGATAATATTTTTAATAGGATTACAATTAAGATTATATGATGAAATAGACTAGAGAATGTTAAAATTAATTTAACATTAGCTTTTGTAAATTTGTAGAATAAGAATAAAAGTTAAAATATTAATTTATATGTTAGCTTAATTTTAATATTAAATATTTTTATTTCACAAATACTATAAGTTATAATTAGTTATTTAAAAAGTTAATTAATAAATTAGATTAAAGTTTAGAATGTTATTTTGTTTCAGTCATGTATGTGAGTGCTTGCATGGATATGTGGAAAGTGTTTTGTAATAAATTAAGTAGTTTTAAAAGTTGAGTTATACAAACTCATAAAAATAAATAATGAAGAAATAGTTATTAGTTTAATGAATAAATTAGTGATTAATTTAAATTTTTGTGAATAAATATCTTAGGATGGTTCAATGAGTTGATGAATAAGTAATGTGATTTTGTTTATATAATAATTTTTTGTATAGGAAAACTTTATGAACTTTCTTCTAAATTAAGTTCATTCACTTACATGTCATTTTGACATATCTAGACTAAAATGATGTCATCTATTGATTGACATGTTTTATGATTTGGTAATTTAAAAAATTAAAAGAGAAGTTTGCTCATTCTTCTTTTGGTTGTTCATTTCTTCTCTTCTGATTTTCCTGACTGAATCTTTGGCACAAGTCATCTATCTGTAAAGTATTAATTTTTTAAATTTTTTTATTATTCTTCATTTGTAAAAGTATTTAACTTAAATCTTGTTGTTGTTCCAAGAAATTTTATTTAACATACCTATGTACATTTATACAGGAAAACAAATTGTTCAATAGTTATATTACAAAAAAATAAATTGTTCAATAGTTATATGACTTGTACTTGAAAACAGATGTCTCGATAAATGTTAGTGGGAAAGACTGTCATCTTGGATGACAGTTTGAGTGTTTGATGGAGCTGTTTGTGCTAATAAAGTTGCATGTTCTTGGGTTATTGCATAATTTGCTTCTGGAAAGTTATGGGTATGTATGTCTGAAAGCTGGACCATATTCTGTTGTATGCAGTTAATTCTGGAGGAGTGTCTTGGATGTAAACAAGCACTTATCCCATTATGAAGTCAGTGCAGGGAGCGCAAACAGCATCCAGGTCTCAGTGAATGCAGAATGTGATGACAGGCTTTCATCTCGTTTTTTGATTCTGGTTAAAGTTTTGATGAAATGTTGTAATGCATCTATGTCACTTCCATCAAACACTATCATGCACCGGACTAACCAGATGGAATATGTTAGAAATGTGGAAAGCCTAATCCACGCAAAGGTTTTGGTGCCAAGGCAGCGCTGAATGGAGGTAATCATTTGGTAGCTGATTTTGGATTTGGCTTGGATGAGATAGCGAATGTTGCTGAAGTAGGGACACACATTTATGATATGATCAAAAGTTTCAGAATCACGCCTACAGAGTTGACAGTAGGGATCGATATTTTTGAAACCTCTTTTATGGACCAGGAACCACTTTGTGGGAAGTGCATCAAGGTTTATCTTGATAATGAAATCAAGAAATTTAGGTTCAAGATTCCAAAACTTGAATTGAGATATTATCTTTTTGTTTGTTGTGTTTAGATTGGATGCTGGACCATTTGTGTGTTGGTGTTGAAGTTTATATATATCCCAATACTTTATTTTGGATGCATATATGCTTGCCATGGAGTTGGTGCAGTTGTGGAAGTGTGAAATTATGTAAGAGAGCCAATCTTGTTTGCAAGGTGGTGGCCTGTCAGTGGGATTTACAGGCATTGTTATTTGAAAATTTTCAATTGCTTCAACTAGTTTGTAAATAAGGTTATGTGTTTTTTGCAGTAGGAATGTCTCAGGAGAGTGTAGTGACATTCCATTGAGGAAGTGAGGGCGACGCATGCCCTCAAGACTGATGGCGACTGTCTTATGATTCCAGAAGAGTTTGGAACACATAGAGTTAACTTTGTTGAGGAAGCACTTCGTCAGTTTTACAACTGGAAGATAGTAGCAGATTTTGGGGAAAAGGACCATGTTTAGTAGGGTCACTTTTCCATAAAGGGATAGATAGACCTTGGAAAGAGATGTTGTGAGTTTGTTTGCAGCTTGGAGCAGTTCTTTTTGTATATGTTTGGTGATGGCGTTTGGTGATTTATGAAAGGGTATCCCAAGGAAGCTCTGTGGTTGGCCCAAGAAGTTGGTTGATATCTTTTCTCCAGTTGCAATTTTCCAAGCAGTTGACTTCAGGAGGTTGAACTCAAGTTTGTATTGAGTTGTATAATTTTCAAGAATTTTATTAAGGGGAACAAGATATTTTTGTGAGGGCAAGATAACACAAATGTCATCCATATATGCAAAGAGACTAATTTCTTTCTTCAGTCTGGGAATATAAATGCCTGGAAGTTGCTTTTCAATTTGAAGCAGGAGGGGATTGATATAGGCTATGAAAAGTATTGCGCTTAAAGGGGATCCCTGTGGTATAGAGAGAGTTGGTTTGAAACTGCTTGAAATTTTACCATCTAAAGAAATAACAATGTTACGGTTTTGTAGAAGATTGTATATGATTTGTAAATAAGCCTTTGGAACGTCATATTGTGTCAATGTGTTCAGAAGAATATTAATTCTGACTGAGTCAAATGCAGCTGCAATGTCTAACTGAACTGCAATTGGCTTAGTTTTCCTGTGAATTCTGAGGTAGTCAACCAGGACTTTAATCTGTGCCATAGCTAGAGTTGTGGAAGATCCCTTTTTAGCATATTGGGATGTGGAGATGTACTTGAGAATGCTTTCTTGGATATTGTCTTTGAGTGTGGATTCTATGATTTTTACTAATAATGGGGTCATTGAAATGGGTCTCAGACTGGAGAGCTCTGATGGGGGTTTGTTCTTCTTGAGAAATGGTACCATGGCTATTGGGTATAGATTTGGTATGTTTTTATTACCGTTTGCAAGATAGTCTATCATTTTAAGTATAATTGGTATGATAAACTGGCTGAGGTGAGCTAGGATAAAGCGTGGAATGCCATGAAGTCCTGGATGAACACGGTCTGGGAGTGATGTTAGCTTGTTTTGAAGCATGCTTTCGGTTATGTTATGTGAGTCTGGTATCTCATTATCTCTCCACACAGTGAACAGGGCTTCAGGTTCTTTTGTTAAGAGTTCTTGAAAGTGCAGCCTTATGACTTCCAACATATCTTGCCCAATGTATGATTGCCCTTTTGATGTAATTACTGTGGGTGTATTTTTGATCTTATAAGCACCAAGAGCCCAACTCATATAACCACGGGTCCAGCAATGTTGAGTTTCCAGATATAGCTTTGTTCTCTTGATGGATAAATACTCTGCAAGTTTCTTCTGCTGCGTTTTATATTGTAGTTTTAGAGACATGATGTCTTTAATATTATCGGTGTTGCTAGGTATTGTTTTTAGCGTATTGCTTATGTTCTGTAATTCACTGAGTAATCTAATAGGGCCTTTTAGCTTCTGGGTGTAGTTGCTGATGAGTGACTGTAACACCTCAATGAAAGAAAACCATGCCACTTCAATGGGGTTTGTTAAAAGATTTATTTTTTGAAAATAAATATATGACTCAGATATGATCGCTTCGGTCGCTGTAGCACGTGTGACCATACGTAGAGTTTGACGGCTGGACTGGCCAGTGTATAAAATGTTGTCTGGTTTTAGTTTAATGATCTGCGCAAAGTGATCTGAAAACACAATGGGCTGGAGCAGTGCTTCTATTTGAAAATGGATTTCAGGAGAGTAGTAGAATAGGTCAATGAGGCTCTTGGAATTTTGTGTGTAAAAGGAAAATGATTGAGGGGGGAGGAAACCCTCACCACACATCAGTGTTCGGTTAATTAGGTGGAGGTATTTGGTGTTGAAGTGGGCATAGCTTGTGTTAAAGTCACCCATGAATAGAACCGGTGCAGTGTTATTACGTAATGTCATATTTATTATGTGTATAATATGGTGGAAGTTAATGGAGGAGTTCTGTGTGTATATAAAGATAATGTTGAAAGTGAAACCATTATAATTTACATTGGTTATAATTATGTAACTATCCATGTAAACTATTTTAAAATCACTGGGTGGTTTGTTTTTGTTGATGATAATGCCTACACCTCCAGAGGCGGTGTGGGCAATTGACAATTTGATGAATCCATGTGTTCCAAGAAGCTGTGTGATTTGGATGTCAGAGTTTATGTGATATTTTGTCTCTGCCATAAGAAAAATATGTGGTGAATGTGTGTTCAACCATAATTTGATGGCATGCAGCCTTTGGAGTGAGTTTAGTCCTCTCACATTGATCCCTACAATTTTAATATCCATAAAAAGGTCTAAAAAGTTTTGGTTAGAATGAAAGCGTTATCAGTTGCGAAAACATCATAACAATTACTTAAAAATACATTATTATGTCAGCCCAGGAGGGAGACCGTCTGGTTGGGATTCATCCGTCTCACTAAGTTCAATGGTTTCTAGTAGTACATCTTCTTCAATAGGCAGGGTGTTAGGAAGATCTGCATAATCATCTGAGTGAATGCAGTCAACAGCAGGGATGGCTTGTTCATCTGCTAGTTGTGCTGCAGGGATTGGAGATTTTGAACCACCTTTTCTTCTTTTGGTGCTGTTGTTTTTTGTTATATCTGTGGCTGGCAATTGAGTTACTATTGGACTTTCACCATTTCTAAGTGGATCATCATCTGAACTGGGTCCACTGGAGAATGTGTGATTTTTCTTTTGTCTTTTTCTTTTCTGTCTTTTATCTAGCATGCTTTGATGTTGAGATTGATTTGTGTCTGTGTGAGAGCTGGTTTGAAGGTTTTTAATCATATATGACTCAATGTCAGAATCTTCATTTGATTCACAGCTGTTTTGAGTGGATAAGTTGGTTATCTCTTCATCAGCAGTTTGCATTAGTTGCTGTTGAATCTGGTGTGTTGTTTCATTGTTAGCGCTTATTTCTACATTTTGTAGAGTGGTTAAATCTGGAGCCTTCATGTATGTAACATGCTGATTTTGATTAGATTTGAAGTTGTAATTATCTGGCTTGTCTTGTGGCTTGCTGTTCTCTTGGGTTTGGAGATTGATAGGGCTTTGAAAGTGAATTTGGTTGGAACTGTGTTGAGGTGTTTTGTTTAAGCTTTGAGGTAGGATTGATTCCGAGTTATCTTTTGCTTTAGTGTAGTGTAAGTTCTCTGTGTATGTTGGGTCAAGTTGAATTAGATTGGTTGTTAAACTTTTGACAGATGTGTTTTCCTGTTGTGTGTTCTTTTTTGGGCATCTGTGTGTTTTATTTCTCTTTGTACCACAGGATTTACAGATTCTTGCCAAACAATCCTTTATCAAATGTGTGCGCTCGAAGCAGAAGAAACACTGGGGGGGGGGACTCCACGAAATGAGACAACCATTGGAGATCCACGTGCATGAATCACGGTGGGAAGGTCCATTGCATTGACCCCATGCTTTAGCGTTATTGTGAAAGAGGATGTGTTTGTAATTATGGGATTCCTTGTTTGGCGGTTAATCCAGTATTGAAACTTGGCTATTTTGCCATAATTCTCAAAAACAGTTTGAAGCTCAGCTTCATCAAGATTAAGGATGGAATTTTTGATCATACCCTGAATCGTGCTGGGTCTATTATTGTCAATGCTGATGAGAAATTTGTTGTCTAGTGTTCTGATTGTGTTCTTGAATACATTTCTGTCTCCCCATGTTTTGAACTCTGCGATAATATATCTGTCATTTGGGTGTGTTAAGATTCTATTGATGCACATGTCAATATTCTTTTCAACTAGCAGATTGTAGAATTTGTCCATCGGGAATTTGTAAAAATTTCCACTCAGGTCTGTGGTAGATAGAATAAGAGTTTTATCATTGCAATAGTTAGCAAATGATTTAAGCAGGTTTTCAGGGACAGAGTTATTAAATTCGCTTTGTATATTTTGATAGATTTCCTCATTGTATTGAATATCGGCGTGTGGATGGGTATTTGTATTTTCAGATGCTGCATTGTTGTCAAAGTCTATGATACTAAGTAATGATGAATTATTATGTTTGTAATTTGTTTCACCTTGGTTTGCAGTTGTTTTGGTGTTTTGAAGAGTTTCCGCATAGGATTTTTTTGGTACTTGTGTATTAAAAGATTTATTATTGTTTTCGTTAAGAGAATCTTGTGTATACACGGATTCTGGTGCTTTAAAATTACTATTGTGATTTACGTTGTTATCAAACGATCCGTTATGACTGAAATGTTTATTTACGGTAGAATTATTATTTTGCTTTTTAACAAAATCTGTCTCAACATCACAAATACTTTTGAGATCCTGACTTCCACTGTTATATTTAGTTAAAGCAGGGCTAATTTGATTATGTTTAGTGGGTTTTAGTTCATTATAAGTTGTTTTTTCATTTGCAGAAGGTCCGTGGTGAATATTTTCATTAACAACGTTAAAATGCGTTATGGCGCCATCTTTAGTATTTTGGCAGAAACCATCGCTAGAACTTTGAGCTTTATTTTCTCCGTTTTCAGCCAGTTCTGGAGAAAGTTTTGCATATTGATAATTAAGATTTTTTTCCGCTGAATCTAAATCTGTCATTGGTTCAGCTGTGGGATTTGAAGAAAATTTTTTATGACCAAAAACGTTTACGTTGAAATTGACTTTTTCAACCTCGTGCAAATTTTCTAGGTTTTCTTTGCTATTTACGTTAGTTGTGAAGCAAGATTTAACTTTATTTAAATCGGCTTTTTTTGTGCCTGTGCTGTTATTCTTCTTTGAATTAATAATTCTGGTACTATCAGGTGATTTATTAGGGTTCTTAACAAAGGATGGCTGTTCTTTTACATTAGATTGTGCATTTGAAATTTGTTTGTTTTGTTTACTTTCACCGCCATCGGTTGAACTATTACCAATAGCGGTTTGAGATTTAAACTTGCCTATGGCAGATCTTGGGCTTTTTCGCCCGTTCATAGTTATTTAATTAATAAAAAACCACTTACCCTATGTTCTGGGTAGATTTTGCGACTTCTACTTTTGTATTTTTTGCAGATTTCTGGGTTTTAATATCTCTTGAAACGCTGTGATGCACAGAAATAATCGCCATCTAGTGGCAATCAACTTAAATCTTGTTATTCTTCAATCTACAATGAACTCCGAGTACTTTTGAGTATTCCCACTTTTTGGTAACTCATTTACAATTAAGCTTTTTTAATTATTATAAAAATGCTTCAAGGGATTTTTATCATAATTGACCTTTCTACCCTACCTATGATCTACAGACAAGGGCACAATATATATATATATATATATATATATATATTGTACCAAAATCATATTGGCACATATATAAAATAATTTTATCTAAAAATTTATTAAACTAATAAATCAATAAATAAGATATAAAAATCTAAAGAGTTTCTTTATTAAATAAAATGCAGTTTGCTGTCAAAACGTAAGATTAAAAGTCAAATAGTTTTCTATTATTAGTTTTTGAAATAAAAGTTACAATTAATTAATTAAAAGAGGGGAGGGAGGTTTTGGTTAGAAAAGTTAAACTAAAAGTTTTATAAAAAGAAGTAAAGAGTTTATTATTATTAGTTGAAAGTTGATTTTCAAGTTTAGAGAATATAAATCTCTTTTTATTTAAGTAAAAGAAAAAAGTCATCTTAAAAAAACTAAATAGTAAATTGATCTTGGGTTATATATATATATGTGTAAATGACAAATGTTTGTTAGTAATATATATATATGCGATGGTAAATATTGTATGCGAAATAAATATTAAAATAAAATAAAGGAAAATTATATTTAAAAAACACAGCGATGGCTATTAAGTTAAACAAAGGAAAAAACAACACATTTGTGATGGCTGCTAATTAAAATCCCCAACAACAAGATTCAAAGTTTATCTCCAAAGGATTAGCTACTAATGAAAGGAATTTCAACAACAGATATTGCCGGAGGATATCAAAATGAAAACATGCGTCATGTATAAATAGTCAATTTTTATCGGACAGTTCAGTTCAGTCAGTCAGTTCAGATAACAGTTCAGTTTATTATGAATCAACCAAGAATGCAGTGTTAAAACCATGGGAAACAAGTGGCTGTCTCTATCCTAAAGTCCAGTAAAACAGCAAGATCTGTCTGTGAAAATAATATCTGCGTAACAGCTTGAAGAATCTCCGTCAATATCTAATTGTCTCCAGGAATAATACCAACTAATAATCATCAAATCTCTTCAGGAAAACTTCAAATCTAACTGGTTAGAGATATATCATTAGAAGTAGAAAACACTAAGAAGTCCTCGTTCTAAAATCCTAGGTAAAAACATTTTCTTATATTCATTTATAAAGTAGACATCGCATTTGTAAAAATTCGTGAATTCTCCAAGAGCCAAATTATATGAACTCTATAGCACATAAAAATGAACTATTAATTTGTGTGTTCTAAATGTCAAATACTATTTAATGCTTTATTATTATATATGTGAGTGTATGAGTTAATATGTGTGTGATCATTAGATAAATACCAGTGTTCTGTTATTAAAATTTACAAGAATATTTAAATTTAGTTATTAAGTGTTAATTAAATAAATTGTCTTTAAACTTAAGCTTTATTTTGTTGGTCAATTCTTTTTTATCAATTCCTTTTATCAATTCTTTTTATCAATTCTTTTCACCACTATTATGAAACAATAATTTGTTATTGATTAAAAATAGACTGAGATAGTCATGAGTAGTTAGGCATTGGATTAGTGGCCATTGTTCAAAGTACATTATTTATCTTCTGGATGAATATCTGGCACCCGTGTTTATACAAAACACAAAAGTGCTTTGAACTTGGTGTTGAATTCAACAGTCGAGAAGAAGTTATGTCCTGGAAATGTAACACTAGTTATATATCTTATAGCTATCGCTTGGACATACATACTCTCCAAGTATGTTCTTCTCTGCCTAAGAGGCCAGTGTTTCAAACCTCTCATATTCGAACCCGTTACAATATATATATAAACTAATTCTTTAACAAGCCAATGGACTCTCTTGGCAAGCTTTTCTCTTTAAAACAGTAGAACAACTTATTATCATCTTCAGAAAAGGCATAATCCAGTAACATTTGACATGCAATCACTTCCATTCAATCTTTATCATTTGATGGACTTTAGGCAAGCCAGCTGTCTAGTACACATTATGGCCTATGGAACACAGAAGATCCATTTACTTCCATATGAATCCAAACTCTACCATCATGACTCTAATAGCAGCAGCTTATTTGTACTCTCTTGCCCTCAGTTATAACCTCATGGTAGTAGTAATAGTATAAAAACGTCCCTAATCTTTTTTCCAACTTTTTATAGTCAGATTGGAAAAAAGACAGTAATTAAAAGCAATATTTTTTTATCTTGATTGAAAAAAGTTAATGACCTTTTTCAGTTTACTTTAATCCTTTCAAAAACAATTTTGTATGATTTTTATCAAAATATGTTATACAAGCTTTAATTGAAAAAAAAAATCTAATCCAACTGGATAGTGGAATTTTATATTTACTAGTATATCTATTGTAACATAAAAACAAGTTTGTTTTAATTTCAAAATCAGAATTAATAAAATATTAATTAGACCTTTTTAAATGTTTACTTTATAATATTTTTTTAATTCATGATACCTACAAAAAAAATTTTTGTTTGTGTTTATTTCTACTTTTGCTTTCAACTTTATGCATATATATATATATGTGTGTGTGTGTGTGTGTGTGTGTGTGTGTGTGCATATTCCGTGAGACACATAACATCTCAATATATATATATATATTCCAACCAAAAGAAAAAAATTGAGAATTTCAAGTCAGCACCATTTTTCACTTTCAGGGAGTAAAATAAAATTAGCAAGATATCAATAAATCAATTACCATTAAATAATATAAATCTTTACCTGAATCACCCTTTTAACAAACTCATCCATTATTGTTATGATCTGATCTAACTTTTGAAAAGTAAGAGTTAATGTATTTTTCTTATAGTACAATAAAATTGACTTGATAATGTCATGCCAAATATGATTCAGGTAAGGTAAAATCATGTAGTGATAATAATAAAAATGATCTCAGTATTTTTAATAAACAAATTGAATATATTGTGTCTTCACATATTGTTGAATGACTGAATGACATCCTAGTAGACTATAAGAGATATACACGTCCTTTATAAGTTAATGTATCCTAATGTACTATAATAACAGTAGTCATGATCATTAAAGAAATATTAAATAATACAAGCATGAAACAATAAAATTTAGAAGAACAGAGTCTTAATCTAGAATGAATGGAAAGGGTACCTTTTATGCCATTCTAATACTCATCAACAAATGCAATTTTAAAATCATTTTCATAATAATGTACAACTCTCATGGATGTAATAATTTAAACAATATGCAGTCTTAAATGAACATAATTTTTAAAGTAAATCAAACAAATAATTTTAATTTTAATTCAATTCCAACCTTTGGAACTGCCATTCTAATGCAAAGTCTGCATTTGTAAATGGTACTGTATATCTGATTTGAATAAAGATTTCTATAATATAAGTAACAATTAATGAACCAAGAAACTCTATTGAGACAGAGACTAAAATTTAATAATAATAAAAACAAATTTATTAACAATTAACATTAGCTTTATTTTACACATAATTAATATAATAACATTTACATGAAGGTTCTGTTTTTTACAACATAGGCACTGTTATACATGATACATTTATGTAAAATAAAGTATTTACCTATTCCCTTGCAAATCAAATCTATTCTTTACAAACTTTTAGATACTAATATCAGTTATAACTTGTTAAATTTTGGCTTAACATATACTTTAGCTAAATGCTATTTTATTTCATTAACATTTGTTTTAAAATAATAATAATTTGCTATTATACTTGCTTACTTACTGAACATAACATTAATGCTATTTTACTGTTATAGAATAATAACTTCATAAGGCTTTTAAAACATAATTTATAACAATATTGAGATATACTTTATGTCTGTCTGACTATTATTAATTTGCATAATTAAATAATAATTCTATGTTTATAGAACTACTAAATAAATTAGAAACATGATGTTTAATTAACATATAAATAAATATTTTAGCAGATTGTCATAAAAATACAAAGTAGTATCCAAGGCATAGATCTGGCATTGTGTTAATTAAATAAATTAAAATGGTAACAGTCAAAATAAGAGTCATAGATCACATGACCCTATTCACTTAAGCTTGTAAGTTATAAACAGTGAGGATTGCCAACTCCTCAACAAGCTTTGTGATAAATGCTTGGCCAGAGAAAGCACTTAAAATATCTCTGTCAGGAATACCCCACCCCCAACCCTTGACCATGGTTTCATGCTTTGGCACTTCTCAGAGAGGTGCCAGGATAGGTTCAGACACTAGATCTAAAAATACCAACACAAAGCCAGCATTTATCTAAAAGTTATCTATTGAGTGAAAAATCTGAAATTTTCAACTCCTACATGTCTTCAAACCCAGCTTTCCAACTCAAATAGCTATATGGAGCTGATAGATCCTCAGCATTTCAAAAACCACATACACTACACACTCTAATTTTGCTTATAACCACATAATAAATTATTAATGAAACATGTAATGACCTTACCAAAGTTACTTCTGGATAGTGATGGAAAAGAAACATATGTGCATATCCTTTTATGCTATTATAAAATATTAAATTTTAAATTTTAAGAAAATATGTTTGTTGGTTTTATTGTAACTGCTGGCAAGGCACAACAGTACAGTGCTTACACTAATCCCATTCCTATACTCTATGAATAGAACAGTGTCTCTGAAGCAACTAGATACTTCAAATACAAACATATCAATTACCATAACCATTAGAAAGCATATATTAACTTCACCTACATGGGGGAATAAAACTAAGATGACCTCATGAGGGAAAGGCTTCTCAGAGCCACAACTACTATATGAAAAGAACAATGACATATTCCAATGCATCTTCTCTTAGGGTAAAATAAGTGTGGATATGGTGCTAGCACATGAAAGTGGAATATAAACCATAGAAAAATCCTGTCCAAGGATACAGCTGTATTAGCTAAGCATAAACTACAATAATAAAATAGTAGAACAAAACTTCTCTTGAAAAAATATCCACTCTGATACACCTATCATCATCATTGCTTAAAATAAAAAACAAAAAAACATTACTGGGGTTAGAAATACTATGCATATAACTCAAGTATTATAACTTTAACTTTCTTACTGCATTGCCAAATCAATATAATATTAATATCATCTATGTTCTTTATTACTTTTTACAATACTTTTTTACAACCTACTATTGACAGTTTTGATTGCTCCAGCAATCTTTTTTAGATATTTCCAAATCTCAATTCTGTTCTGAAGAAGATTGCTGGAGTAATCGAAACTGTCAATAGTAGATTGTAAAAAAAGCATTGTAAAAAGTAATAAAATATATAGATGATATTAATATTATATGATTTTAAGGATGTAAGTATGATATGCAAATACACAATTCCATTATCATGGATAGAAATGACAACTGATCTAAAGATCTATGATAATCAGGCCTTATAATAACCTAAATGACTGAAAACAAGGAAGTAACAAGAGTAAATATTGAATGAATAGAGGAAGATAAAAAAAGAAATTATAAAATGCAGTTTATACTGGAAACAGTACCTACAGTTTTGACAACTCACAACCTTTTCTTCAGTGAAGTGATCAGATACTGTGTATTGGTTATCCACCTTCAACTAACTGTCTTATCATAAAGTCATTCCATTATCTGTCAAATGTGGATCTGATTAAAATGTTGATTTAATTATCCAAAACTGTTGTAGAAAATACTCTAACATAGTAAATATTTTGAAGACTTCTTTTGATATAAAGGTTAATACTTTTATGTTAGATTATCTTTTTTCTTATTTTCATCATCAGTTTTTCTGTCAAAAACATAGATAAAATTTTTAATGAAAATAATAATTTTCTGGTGCTCATTTTAATTCAAGATAATTTTGAGTTTTTACAAATAATGATATAATTTGCCTAAGAGAAGAGAAAAGATCACTAATATTAAATTAGAAGTAGGTGTTGAATTGAATAACCAATATATAAGACAGCTCTATTTATTTAGAGAAACCCAGAGGGTAAGATATCTGGAAAATGATAAGAGAAAAACTTCATTCGTTTTTCTTCGATCAGGTATGTAAAACCTCATAAAATTATGAATTAAAGCATCAGAAAATTGTTATCTTCCCCTCTGCTATTTCTCTGAATAAGTAGAGATGTCTCATATATTGCTTGTTCAATTGAACACCATTTCTAATTTGACATCTAGGTGATCTTTTTTCTTCTTTTAGGTAAATTACATCACAATTTGACTTTTTTATATAAATTTATTTTTTCCATTACCACATCTAAAAAGTCTTCAATCCTTTTATATCATTAACTGAATACAGGTCAAATGTAGACTTCATGATTTTCTTGTGAAGATAAAGATACATTGTCTTTGATGTCAATAATGATTACATGCCACATTTATTTTTCTGCATATTTCTCCCCTCATATTCCGTATTTCAATTGACCTGAATATTTTAAGTGAATATCGTACTATTTGTTAATTTTCTATCTGTATGTGGATTTTTTTATCAACTCTAAATTTTATTATTATTGCTTGCTTTGTTGTTTTTTTTAATTTAAATTATTTATAGTTAGTTTTTTATGCTATATATTTTTTTGTTCTATATTAACGGAAGTGCACCGTGACACTTTATATATACTCTAAAAATATTTTACTTCAGAACTATGAAATAAAAAGGTAACATTTATTTATTGATATTACATTTATTTAGATCAATAGACACTTTGTTATAAATCTCAGAAATAAAAGGAATAAAAATTGTGTTCCATAGTAAAAATGAAATTTCATTATTTAAACAAAAAATATTTATTTCTCATTTGTTATATAAAGAAAATTTATAGAACTAATGCCGCAAAAAAAAAAAAAATAATAATAATAATTTGTTTTTGACAGCTTAAAATAATATAGATTCAGGGTAAAAAAAATCCTACTAAAAAATGTTTTTATTATATTTAAGAAGATTGGAGAATTTCTTGAATTTAACAAAATGTGTGAAAAAACATTTTTCAAAGAGCTTTTTTTCCCTTCTCAGTTCTTTATAATTTTAAATCGTAAAAATTGTCTTGAGATAAAAAAAAATATTTTAAAAATAATTTTTAATCATTTGAAATGAAGATTGAATTATGCAAACTTAACGTATTGGAATACTGATATATATATATAGCATTGATGAAACCTTTATAGCAGGTTACTCAAACTTTTTGCTAATAGCAACTACTTCTTTTAATTAGAATCTGATTTCACTATTTATTAAATATATCAATAATATATAATAATTATTATATTATATACCAATAATATGTATAATGAAAATAGGATTTAAAACATAATTATTGATATTTTTAATACCATGCCAAATTTCCTCCCTCTCTCCCCCAATGTTGGGATTTTTTTTTTCTAAAAAAAAGGATAATTGTAAATATTGGTCAAACTGTTCAATGACTAAAAAAATATCTGATGTTTGATTTATAATATTCAATTTTAAAAAGATATAAACTAAAGCAATATATTTTCATGTGCAATTTTTTTATCATAAGGTGATCGAGAGAAAGAAAAAAAGATCTATCGAAAAAAACCGTTAATTTTACTCTATAAAAAAAATGTCTAGTGTGATGCTGTGCCTATAAAATGAAAAAAAGTTTTCAAAGATAAATTATCAACATTTAAAAATTGATTTAGATATGCTTATTTTTAATTTATATTTAGCAAATATCTATAAATAAAAAAAAATAAAGACAAATCATTTATAAATAAATGTTCAACTACAAATATTAATGTGCAAATATTGAAAACGACCAGTAATAAAAATTATAAATTCAATTTATCCAAACCACTTTGAACGCTTTTTTAGAAAAACTCTTTATTTGTACATATATACATATACCTACATTTCGACTGTCCTGCAGTCTTCCTCAAAGCCAATTTACTTTAATCTCTTAAAAAAGGTGTTTTTTTTTAATTCTGATGAAGCAGCTATATTGAATATTTAAAAAATTATGTTAAGCCACAAATTTTATAATATGTATTTTTGTATGCTAAAAAATGACATAATATATATTATTTTAAAGATAAAACACTAAAAACTGTAATTAAGCTGGAAAAAATATAGTCATTGATATTCAAAGTAATAAAAAAAAGAATAAAAGTTAATATTTCTAACAATTATTTTCATATTATTTTATAAATTCAAAGTTATCATGCATAAATTTTAAAACTATAATTTTGTTAATAGGTTAGTTGCATGCATCATTAAATTTCCAACAAATTGATATATAATAACACTTACCTAAGGTAATCCATCACTTGAATACCTCTTAAAATAAGCACATTGATACTTTCCCTTTTTCTCTGTAGCCCTTCAAGATATATTTCCATACAGGAGGTTGCAATGTATATGTCATACCTAATAACAAAACAAGTAGTTAATATTCATGAATAATTAGTATAATTTGATTATTATAATAAAGAACTTCAATACAGTTGTAATTTATTAAAAAGTACTACTAAAATAGTCACTATATACAAAATAAAATAATAAAATAAAATATGAATGAAATACTAAATTCAGTATAGAGTTAAGCTAGTTCAAAAGTTAGTATATATATTGCCAAAATCTTTACTCATTTGTGTATGTTTATTATTATTATAATGCAGAGAAGAGATTATAAAAAAATCTAAATCAGGTCATAATATTTGAAAAACATATATATTTATCTGATATCATCTAATTCAAATACTTCAGTATTATAAAAAAAAATATAAAAAAAAAATGCAGTTAATCATAAACTTTTTTTTAAATATTAGTTTCAATAACAAATTTTTCGTGTATTTTTATCAAATATATATAAAAAATAATAATAATTAAAAAATATATAAAAATTAATAATAATTAAAAAATATAGAAAAAAATTAAAAAATATAGAAAAATAAATTCTTATCTTTGGGCTCTCTCATAATGTTGTTTTCAAAATATAATGAAAAAAGTAAAAGATTTTATGGCTATACTTTCCAGGGTGAAATCCTTTCCAGTAATTATCAAAAACAGAGAGAAAGACAAAAAATTTCAATTTACTTGATCACAAAAATTATCATAAAATTTTTATTTTTCATTAGCAAAATAAAATGTAGCTTTCTGTAAAGTAGATGAAATAACTGAAACGAAGGTCTAAAAAGCACATGTAACCTGCATAGATTTCCATTAATAGGATGTTGAAAATGTATGTTTACATTTTGAAAATGTTTGATTGCATTATGCATTTGGAATAACAAAGAAGTTAAGAGATTAAAGTAAATTGGCTCTGGAGAAGACTGCAGGACAGTCGAATGTACAAATAAAGAGTTTTGTTAAAAAGTGTTTGAAGGTTTGGATAAATTGTATTTATATAGGATATTACAGCAAAATAAAGAAAAGTGTGATTTTGGTAATATTTCTGAATAAAAATTATACAAGTTTAAACCTTATATAAGCAACAAACATATGTTTTAGTCATATCTAGTTTTATCATTGTTAATTAACAGTCTATACTCGTATCCTAGACAGAGAATATCAGACCTATTCAAATTTACAGAAAGACACTAACTATTATAAAACAATAAGTGTATCAATAAAAAAAAAGTTTTAAATGTCAGAACAAATGTGGGGAGTGGGGTGTGTAAGATATATAGCTTGGGGAGCACATTATAAAGCTTGCACATCAATAGAAGAAGCTTGTAGAAACTGTGGACAGATTAGCAAATAAAACTAAAATTGCTTTTAATTTTTGATTTTATTCTTATACTAAAATTAATTTTGATTTATCATTAAACCAGCTTTAAATTTTTTTACATAATGACTGTTAAATGTAAATTGAATTGATATCTTCTTTTATCAAATAATACATTTTTTTATTTATAAATTAGAACAAATGTTCCCTATATCTTTTGATTTTATTTATGAATTATATAACCTTATCTTTCGTATTGCATTTCCAAATCCATATAATATTAATATCATCTATATTCTTTAGTACTTTTTGGAAATATAAGTAAAAGTTCTGAAGAAGATTGCTGCAGCAATCAACCACCAATAGCCAGTTATAAAAAAGCATTGTAAAAAATAATAAAGAACATAGATCATATTAATATTATCTTTTTATTTTCTTATAGCATTTTTTATACTTCATTACGGATCAAGAAAATATCTATCCTACTTTACATACAACTTATAAATGAGAATAATTTAATTTTAGAAACCGGGGAAAAAAAATTGAAATATCATCAATAGTTCATTAATTTATTTTATTGATGCTTATTTGCTAAGTTTTACTATAATTTCTTTATCATATATTATAACACAGCAAATGTACATCCACTTTTTTTTTAAATATATATGTTCTACAATAACATCAACAAATTAAAAATCCTCTTTTTTCTTTTCAAAAACTTTATTTTCTTATATCAATATTGAACATATATATATTTATATAATACAAAATTTCAACATTTCAACTGTTTTTATCTTCATACAGTCATTTTCAAGGATCTGCAACAACAATATGAAATACATATTTATAAATAAACCCAATTACATAAATACCTTCATCTTACATTAACATAAACAGCAACATATAATTATATATGTTTAATATGTTTGTTACTGTTTATGTTAATGTAAGATGAAGGTATTTATGTAATTGGGGTTTATTTATAAATATTTATTTCACAGATCCTTGAAAATGACTGTATGAAGATAAAAACAGTTGAAACATTGAAGTTTTGTATTATATAAATATATATATGTTCAATATTGATATAAGAAAATAAAGTTTTTGAAAAGAAAAAGAAGGATTTTTAATTTGTTGATGTTATAATTTCTTTACTGTGTGTATCAAACATCCATTTTGCATTCATGTATTATTTTAAAATGTATGAAAAACTCAATTCTAGATAATGTCATCATTATCATAGTTGATCTTTGCATGTTGGGTAATAAAGTTTTAAAAAGAAATAGGTTTAATATGAATATTGTGTCACCAATTAACAATATCAGAATCTCTAATATAAAAGTAGGAGTATTCATTTATATAGTGACATCTGCAAAGCACATGTGTATTAGCTTATTGGCTTATTAATATTATAGATTATAAAAAAACATTGCGCTATATAAAAAATAAATGTCTAGTTTAATCTTTATAATTATATAAACTATTATATCAGATATCATACTAAATTCAAATAAATCAACTTTTATAGATATATTAAGAGCTGCTGGTGGTATTAAGAGAGGCTGTGCTCTATCTTTAGGATAGCACTGCCATACACCCCACTGAAGCTGAAAAAAAACTAATCGATAAGTTTCATATTTTTTATAAGAAAGTCAAATAAAATATAAAACAATGTAATACATTTTAAATTGTGTAAATAATATAATAGATTTATGAAATCTCTCACCTTATAATTACTCCCCCAATGATAAAAAATGATCTAGTTTCCCCTATATCTCAAAAGTTCCATCACTGAACAAACTTTTAAATAATTCAAATAATAAACTCCCATCTCATATCAAATTGTTTATAAGATCAACTGCTTTGATCTTATTTGTTTAAAGTATCCTTTGGGGAAACCCATGCCAAGTTGGCCATTAGAGTTTCCCAACATAATTATTTGTATAATCACACTAGGAAAAGTACTGAATATTCTTTTCTTTCTCTCGACGATGACTTGCTGTCAGATCGTAACTTTGATCTTTCTAAAGCCAATATTATTTGTGCAGAGCACAATGATCAAAGGAAAAAGATTACGGAGACTGTCAATTGCCAAAGATATCAATGCCATCAATAAAAAAGATCCCAGCCCCAATATTTCTAAAAAATGACATTTATAGCCCTCTCACTTCTCATTAGTATGCAAATTCATCTTTAAATATTCATTCTAATCTCTATCCAATTGATCATTCAACACTTATATTATTTGTGGATGACAACTCCATCTTTTATTATGCTATGATTATGATGCTATGTGGCATTGAAAGTACTTAACTTCACATAAATTCTTTTGTACTTCAACCCAAACCTGTTTAGTCATTAAATGTTTTAACATTTTCTTGTTCATTCCAATCAAACTAATACACAATGATTACATTCAATAAGTACAATCAGTGCAAACTTTCCATAAGAAATTAAATTAATAATGAAAGCAAATTCAATTTCATAAAAAATTAAATCATAAAACCAGTTCATGGATTAAATATAACCAAGAACTAAACAAACACAATATCAAAAGTAAGCCATATAATTCATAAAAAAGTAATTGATGATAGCAAATTCCTGAGAAATTAGATTCTGAAAATATATTCATGTATGAAGAAAATGAAAAATGTATATGCTTGAAAAATTATGTAATTTTGACATACAGTTATGTCTTGATATTTACTATTTACTTTATTGTCATAAAAATATGAGAAAAATTAAAATCTCGCTGTCATAAGAAGATATGCAAAATAGACATTTACAACAATAACTGTAAAAAGTATGCAGACCTGTAGAGGTACCTACGTTTGCATTTTCAACCGCACATGCTTTAGGTTTAGTGCCTTAGTAAATATAATCTTAGAAGTAAATAACACAACTTACTTTTGTATTGGTGTACATCTATAAAAGGTATTACACATGGTAATTACTCCATGTGTGTGTAATTTAATTAAAAACATATGTTAATCTTTAACTGAGATTTAAAGCTTATACCTAGGGTAAGTATAAGTATAATATCTAGTTTAATAAATAATTAGTAATAATTATTAATGTATTTGTTTATAGTGGATCGTGGTGGTGGAATAAGCTTGTCTCATAAATTAAGTCATAACAATTCCCTATTTATAAATACTAAACATATAATAAAGGTGTTTATAAGAAATTGAATTTTTTTTGTAGCTGTATTTATCCTAGTTGCTAATTACTGTCATATCCAGTGTTTATATTAACCACACTTATTAATACGTATTTGTTTTTAAACTATTGTGCATTGATTTCGTCACTAAATACATTAGTTTCAAATTGATTTATGGTTTTGTCCTATGGGTTGTGCATAGTTCTACTAGTATCCCTTTAGTGTAGTGTTTGGCTCAATCTAGCATACCCATATCTTAAAGATATGAATTCATCTGGGTTAAATCTTTTTTTTTTCAGATTGCATGCAAGTTTGTTTATTTATTTTTCAAATAGATAATCGAAAGCTATCATAAACAGCTATCTCATTATTGATTGGTAAATGGTACTTATTTTTTCTTATCTAGGACATAAAACAAGAAAAGAAAAGAAAGTGTTTTCAATGTTTAGATAACTCGATGAATAATGTCTTCTTATTAACTTAATCCTCTTTGGAGAGTTGTGTAAAAAAATTTGTTTTAATAGAGCTATTTAAAGGCTTTTCTCTGTATATAAATAAATTATTATTATTACAACTCTACGTTAATTACTCTTACTCTCATAACTACTTAAATGAACTCTTTGTATTTCTTAACTTTCCATTTGGAACTCATGTTTAAAAAATCAGTTGTAAATCGTTTGACAGACAAGAAACATTAGTATTATGTTTGATTTATGGCACATATTTTAGCAATTAGTTAAATAATTGACAATTTCTCCAGTTAGGATCAATAGTATTTAAGATTCTAAAATGTTTGAAACTTATCACAGGTAAAACAATACATCTATTCAATTGAAAATAATTGCTTTTTATTTGAAACACTACTTATGAAAACGAATGTAGAAACACACACACGGCATGAAGACTTTTATAATGTAAACGGATATGCGTACCTAAATTATACTTTTGAACACATATATAGGTATCAAAAAATAAAGCAATTTGAAATTATTGGAAAAAAACTAGGCTAAGAGGTATAAATAGTAATAAAGAATTGAATACACTTTAAAAGCATAACTCGGATTTCAAATCCCTGTACAATAATATATCAGAGAAAGTCATGTGACTAGTAAAAGCGAATAAGAAGGCTCCTTACTTCTAAGCTAAAAGAAGTTGCAGATATTAATATATATTTAAATTCTAGATTATTTTTGGTTAGCTTTTCTATTTTATTTTTCAAATCTGTGGGGTTTCTTTTCATCCACATATTATACTCTATTTTTTTGTTAAGAAATATTTAAAATTTCCGTTCGTCAAATATCATTGAAACATGAATAAAGATTTCAGAAAAAGACAAATGTCTTCCAAAATGTATATCAGTAATGATTGGTGTCAAAATTGTGAATGCAAAAAAATTGATTCTAGCAAATCAAAGTACAATAATGTATTGTTGATCAATAATGAAGAAACAGGGATAAGAATTGATAGATGAATACTACTAATTCAACACGAAAAATACCCATTTTGGAAGTCATTTATTTTTTTCAGATGTTATTATTTATATTTCAACATTGTGTGGAACAATGGAAATTTTAAATTTATATTAACAAGATATTAAATATAAAAAACAATTGAAGATGAGTTACTCCACATTTACACAATTAAAATACAAATATAGTAATTAGACTGTCCATGAATATGTCTTGAAAGTATTGAAGGTATACTAAATACAATAAATATTATTAAATTTTATATTTAAACTATAAGTATTTTCCCCATAAATATATTAATATTTAACTAAGATTTACAGTTTATATTTGGGCTAGTGTTAATCTCCAGTTTAATAAATGATGAGTAGTGATTATTAATTATCTGAACTGATCAATGTCAGAATTGTAAGTGCATACATTTGAAACTTGTAAATAAAAATAAAATATTTTTTATTCATATCTTTGATGTTTTATTTAATTCAGTGATTCAATATTTAGACTTCTTTACCATATTGTAAAGTGAGACTGTTTTTATTTTCAGTTGTACTTTTCTATTCACTCAATACATTCAAAGCATTTTACTTACTTAATTTTTTTTTTGTATTTATTGATGATTTCTTCATCTCTACTGTCCCCAGCACAGAAACTAAATGTGTTACTTTATTGACCTATTTTTTATATAATCTCTTTTACAAATTTATTATATTAAGTTCATAGTTGTGAGTTGTTTTTTTATTAATGAAAATTTTATATTTAGTCCAATGATACCATTTATAAATAGATGCTTTGATATGATATACATGTGATTTTAACCTTTATTCAAACTCATGAGATTATACAGAATTGGAATTATTTTATCATGTAAATCACTTCATTCCAAAAAGACTTTTTTTAATTTGTTAATAATCTTTGTAATAGTAAAATATGAATCATGTATTTAATTTTTTTAAAGTTACACACACACACACACACACACATATATATATATATATATATATAACTCATTACTAATAATATGCTTATGTAGTACAGTTTCTTATGGAGACTTGTGATGGTGTTGCTTTTCTGTTGCTTTAAATTGCTTTTTTACAGCCTTTAAAATCATTGTTTATGATCATTCTGTGCTAAAATTTCAAATTAGACTGCTCTGTCATCTACTGACATCTTCAGATCTTTTTGTAACTAATAAATTAATAGGAGATATCTATTGAGTATAAAATCACAAGGGTTGCTGATTGGCTGATTTTTGTGAATAAGATTATACTGTCTAATTTATTGTTTGATATATTCAGAAAAAATGTGTAAATTCACAATGTATTTAATTATTTGTAAAATTTACAAAATATTTCCATTAAAATTATTAAAAATAAAATATATTTGTGTTTCCCCTCTATATGTTGCACAATTAATAATACAAGTTAAAAAAGCTGAGTTATGTTATGCTACAACCAATAAAAAATATAGTTTTGACATTGTGTCAATGGATTTCAAACACCAATGACTCTGATTTTTTTGTGATAATTTAATAGATATAAATACAATTATAAATTCAGAGAAGTGTTTCGTAGATTTGTTATGTCTTTATAAAATTTTATTCAGATTTAAAAATTGGAATAGATTTAATAAATATTTCATTAATTTACATTATACAATAGTGTTACAACAACAAGAGAAAAAAAAGCTATTGTTCCAGATATCTATAACACTTTTTTCATATTTTTTTTTTATATTTAGAAGTTTAAATATGTTTTTTAGAATGCTTTTCATTTGTAAAAACTTGAATTTATAATGAGTCAAGCCCAACTTATTGAATCATAATATTAAGTAACGATTTTAAACATTAATGCTTAAAATGCATGACTCATCTAAAAATGAGAAGATTTGACGTCACTCTAAATCGACTACTTTTTATCGCACGTATACATATGATATGTCATTCGAAAGAAAATCAAAAGTTCTGTAAGATGGTGCCCTCTTCAGAGTTATTTTACAAGTAAAAAATCAATAAAAATGACCATATATGTCAAACAAAACCAAAGCACCACCTCCTCACCAACTTTTCTTGAATCTTATTGGCTGTCCCACTTCTATCAGAAAGGGAAATGGCTGCCAAAAAGTAAAAAGTTACGTTCGTTTTGATTTTTATTATGAAAATGATAAACGAATGTTTACAACATTTTAAACAATATTTGAATTGAATTACAAATTATTATTGATAAAATAATACTAAAAATCAAATTATTTTAGAAAAATAGTTAAGATATTACCAAGAATTATTTATTTATTGCTACATATTGATCGTAACATTAAAGTGAAAAAAAAAAGATTGTGGCAGCAATCTTTTTTGCTTGGTTGAATAGCGGTTACTTTTATTTCACCGCAATTGAATATTTTTTAAATTATAAATCAAATTTTATTTTTGAAAAGACTTTCGTTTGCTTTCGTAATCTGAGAATTCAGTAATATACTTTTTACAAACGAAACTAACGTATTTATATTATTAAAAGTGACTATTTTAACAATAGATTTTGTTAAAGTTGTGAGTTGGCCAATTACAAGTTTTGATTTTTAACTCATTCGGCCAATTAAATAATAATCGTTGAAAGGGTTAAAATTAAAATGTTGATTCTTAAATTAAATCCCACTAGGTATGAGTGGGAAAAAATTAAATGAGAAGAGATTAAAATAATATCATTAAAAATAAGATTTAGTCTCCATTTTTGTATAGTTAGTTGAGTATTAATTTAGTGATTATTATTGCCATGTTTTCATCTGATTATATATATCGAACTCATCATATGTGAGCATCAGCAGTGACAAAAGTGATTTTATAAACACGAAAGCTTAAAGAGTGGGTGAATTAATATATATGTATAAAACTATTTTGATGTTTAATAAATAAAGATCAAAATAGTTTTTATACATATATTATTGCCATTATATTCTTTATATACAATTAGATTATATAATGATAGTAGGAAAATCAACATTGAAAAGGGTATAAGCAGGGTGACTCCATATCTCCAAAACTTTTTACAGCAGTGCTGCAAGAAGTATTTTGTGGATTAAAATGGAAAGCTAAAGGAGTGAAAGTAAATGGAGATTATGTAAGCCATTTAGATTTTGCAGATAATGCAGTTGTTTTTGCAAATAATGCTTTAGAGTTACAGGAAATGTTGCAGGAGTTATCAGATGAAAGTAGGAAAGGAGAACTAAAGATAAATGTTAAAAAGACTAAAGTAATGTTTAATAGATTTTCTCAAAATATGAAAATAAAGATTGATTATGATGAAATAGAAGAAGTTAACAGTTACAAATACCTTGGTTAGATTATTAATACAGATAAAAACATAATGGATGAAATTAATCATAGAATTAAACTCGGTTGGAGTGCTTTTGGTAGAAATAACTTGATACTAAAAGGAAATATGCCTATGTGTTTGAAAAGGAAGGTTTTTAATAAATGTGTTTTGCCAGTTCTTACTTATGGATCTGAGACTTGGACACTTAATAGAAGAGCAATACAGAGACTTCAAAACACTCAAAGAAGTATAGAGAGATGCCTGTTGGGAGGAACAAGAAGTGATTGAAAATGCAATGTATGGGTAAGAGAACAAACAGATGTTATTGATCTCCTTGAAAAAATTAAAAGACTGAAGTGGAGTTGGGCTGGACATATTGCTCGAAGAAATGATAATAGATGGACATTTAAAATTTTAAACTGGATTCCAAGACATTGTAAAAGACCCAGAAAGAGACCACATGTGAGATGGATGGATGAAATAAGAAAGTGTGCAGGAGTGATGTAGAGAAGAGAAGCTAAAGATCGCAAAAGATGGATTGAACTTGGAGAGACCTTCATCATGCAGTGGATTGACAATGGTTGATGATGATGATGGTGTATCTTTCATCATATATGTATGATTATACCCTCCACTAGATATTAAAAGTGTATAGAAACCAGCCACTATCTTTCGTGAGAGTTATATAATGAAAATTACACTACATAACATTATTCATTAAATGAGCAACCTCTAATATAATGAATGATGTATAAAAATCATAAATATATAATTTCTAACATGCAATCGTAGAACAATTGTTTGCCATACATATAGTAAATTTACAACTTTTTTCAACAATCATAATTTTTTTTTCAGATAGCTAAGTTATAAAAAGGGTAATTTAAATTTTAGTAATTAATTTAATATAAAGATCTGATTATATACAAATATACATGAATAATTCAAATTTCCCATTTGACTGAAAAATAGTATAAACCGCCCTCTAGGATTCAGAAGTAAATAAAATTAATTTTTCTTAAAAAAATATTATTAAAAAATGATAAGTAATTAATACATTTTAAAAAAAAAAACTATTTTGTCTAATTATGTGTGATTTTAGCAAGATTATAATATTAACATTTTTTTGCATGTATAAAAAGATATATGTATATAAATTAATTTATCAAAAACAAAATGATTTTTTTAATAAAAAGAATAAATTAATTTAAAAGTAAAAATAAAAATAACATCTGATGAAAAGAAGATTTTGTTTTTAAAATGTTTGCATAATTAATTATTATTATTATAAAATTTAATTATAATATTAGAAAGAAAGTAGTTAATTATTCTCAACCACTTACTGTATTAAATTTTCATTCTACTTTTATAAATAATTATTTTATAAAAATACTCTTTAATTATTTATTTCATATTACAAAAATATTAATATATATATATGTTGCATCTTACTAACTAAATGTAACACGTGACATCAGTTTAAAATTCTAAAAAAAAAAATTCTGCTCTTAGATTGTCATACTCAAAAAACAATGTATATTTAGAATTTTAATGAGCTATTTCAGAAAAAAAGGAAATCAGTTTTTCGGCATCTGCAATTGAAGTTTTAAGGACTATATCTGTAGTTGCTTTGCAATAAACAGAAGCTTCCAAGATGGAGAGGTTATTATGTAGAGAGATTTATCTTATGCTGTTACGTGTTCATCTGTCCATATTGTTTATCACGTCTTGAAGACATCTATTGTTCTTGCATATGACTAAAAATATAAAATTGCCCCTGTCTTCCCTCTATTTATCTAACATAATGCATGTTCACTCTGGGAAATAATTTACTAAAGCTTTATTTGATCTCATACTTTGTCTAACATTACTGAAAACTTTGTTATTTTTCATATCGTGTTTATTGATTCATATTGTTATGCCATCTTCTTTTAAATAGGATATATATATAATGTAATATTATTTCTGTTTGTACTGATTTTTTTTTTACTTTTATAATCATTTCTTATAATCATTATTATTAAATTCCAATTTAGATTTTTTTATATGTAAATTATGTTCAAGCATATATATGAGTAAAGAAATTATATATATATCATATAAAGTAAACAAATAAATTAACACTGGTTGACTATTAAAATTTATATTTTTTTTAATTACTCTTATGACCACTACTTTATAATCCATATTTCTTATACATTACACATATATAATTTTTATTATTATTTTCATTAACTTTACATTGTTTGTTTTTTTTATAAAAATCCTATTTTATTAAATATAAAATAAGTATTTGTTATTTCCATCTAAATAAATAAATTAACACTGGTAGACTATTAAAATTAATCTTTTTTTATTACTCCTACAAACATTATTATATAATTCATATTTCTTATACATTATACTTATATAATTTTATTATTATTTTCATTAACTTTACATTGTTTTTTTATAAAAATCCTATTTTATTAAATATAAAATAATAATAATTTGTTATTTCCATTTTATTTTTAATGATTAAACAAACTAAAGCAATCATTAACTTTATTTCATATAACCAAGCTGTCAAATATAGTTATAGGAACAATAAACTACATCTAATGTTAAGAAAATCCATAGAATAATATATATATTAATTTGATTAGAAATGTATTAAAATCTCTTTCCTCCCACAAATACAATTTTTTTATTTTTATCCATACTTTTTATTGTTATATATAACTTAAAATAAAAGCATGGGATATCTATAAATTAATTCAATCATTATTTTGAAAAAAAAAAAAGGGATTGAATTGATTAATTTCTAAAAAAAACCCTTTCCCCACTTTTATTTTTTACATACAACAATGAAATCTGAAGAAAAAAATATTTTTATTTTTTTATTCATAAAATTAAATAAAATCATTTTTTTTTATAAAATATATATATATTGTCAATTAATAATAATTGATAGTATTCTGGAAACATCAAAAGTTATCTCTGTTTACATGGATATAATCTCTATATTTCTATGAACACATTTAATTCAACATATATATATATTGTACCTTTTATTTATATACAGTGCAAATATATTGGCATTTGGTAAAAGCTAAAAAATAAAAGTAAATTTAGATTTTTTTTTGACTAATTTTTTTTTTTTAAAAAAAAAAAATGTACAATGAAAGTTAAATTATTCTTTCGTATTTTTTTTTATGCAAGTAGAAATAAAAATAGAATTGGAGAGAACAAAAGAATTCCAAAAGTAAAATAAAAAGATAAGCTAAAAGAAAAATATTTTAGCTAATTAAAGAATTAAAGATGGCCAAAAGATTCACTAAAAAATGAGAACTTTGTAATTGAAAAATGAGTAAAGACCGTACAAGATTATGAACCAAAAACACCATGATAATAGCATGTGCAGAAGTCTGAAAACTGGGCCTCTAGTATAAAAGGCAGAGACCAGTTTGAAGAATGTCTTGTTTCGTTTGTTTCTCTGGTCGGTCCTGGATAACAATAATACATCCAGGATCACTCTACACTGAAATAATTTGGCATGTCAGAGTGAACCGGAGCTTCTGCGGACATTGTGCCTGAAGATGTACACCAAAAAAGTCTTCATGACTGACTAGGAAAATGGACCACAAGATCAAATAATAACCAAAAGGCCAAGCTCATTTTACCCAAAAAACTATGCATAGTTATCTACTACTGAATTCACTAAACTTTCCAGTAAGTTATGCTTCATTATTCCTGATTGTGACAAATTTAAGCATTTGCAAACAACTCATAAAAATATACGTATATTAGGACCCCGATAGAGACTTTCATTTTTCTGTACAAGAGATTATTGTTTATACCAGAACTTTTTAATTAATTGTTTAACTATTGTTTTTTTTATTAATGGTTTTACATCTGAATTAATGTATGTTCTCTCCAATTTACTTAATTAGCAACTTAACATGAAATATTTTAGTTTGTAAGAATAAAAATATTTCTAATATCAACTTTTCATTTGTACGTTATTAGTGATAGTTATTATTTTTTATTATTAAATTTATTATTAGCTTAATAAGATTTAAGAATGTAATTTACCTTTGCCAATATGTTTGAATAAGCCCAGGAATAATAATCTCCAAAAAAATAATTCTCGTTATGGTATGATGCAATACTGATTAGTTTAAAAGTATTTTTCTTTTTTATTTGTGAGACGTTATATGACAATTTCAGCAGATTCTTTACAATAAAAGGATCCTGGTGCCCATATTAAATAAATTAAAAGCTGATTTCGTCGATAGCATAATTCTCAACAATTACTAGGTCAAGTTGATCAGGAAATGTAGTTATGTTTTTAGAAATAGAAATACAGCTTTCTTCTTTTTGACATAACTTGATCAACTCGGGCACAGTTTATATTGTGTGTGAGGCCTAGCAAGAGGGAAAACGTTATAATGGCTACCCAACTCAGGCTTTGATTTAACAACCACAACCTGAGATAAGTTGTAATGATAAAGAACATTACAATGATGACCCAAAGAAACTCACAGCCAGAAAATAAATAGTTTTTTTTAAAAAAAAAAAAAATTATAAAAAAAACTAACTAACTAATTAAACCCTGATTATTAAAATATAAAAAAATATTTTTTAATATGACTTCCAGAAAGAAAAAATATATGTATATTTTTTGATATATCTAAAAAAAAAACACAATCGTGGCTGATGTAGACGTAAGTCACAAGTATTTGACCAGGTAGGCAGTTACTGAAGAGGGGAAAAACATAGCCCTGAGTCCTAGTATGCAGTATATTAACATAAGACCACCTTTATATGCCCATCAGACTATTTCTAGCAGGGATCCCAATAAAGGGGAAGGTGGATAAAGTTGGACCAAGTTGCCATGAGCCTGTAAGACTCAGAACGATGAGCAATGCTCGTTTGTGCTTATAACTTGGTCTTCTTTTTGTTATTATTACACTTAAGCAGAAAGGACACAGATGAATGTGAAATATTTTCCATTCCCACCGTGTTAAACCTAAAAATGGGCGTTAAAGCCAAACATCACTTGTTGAATGAGTCTACACAATATATCAGCACATTAATACAAAAAAAAAAACACATGAATATGAATTTAAAAACTTAAGAATAAAATTAGTGTAAACCCCTATTTTATTCTCATCTCTGGGTGCTGGTGGTATTATACAGTTTATTTATATATGGTGCAAATATATTGGCATTTGGTAAAAGCTAAACAATAAAAGTAAATTTAGATTTTTTTTTTGACTATATTAAACATACAATGAAAGTTAAATTATTCTTTCATATTTTTTTTTATGTAAGTAGAAATAAAAGTAGAATTGGAGAGAACAAAAAAATCCCAAAAGTAAAATAAAAAGATAAGCTAAAAGAAAAATATTTTAGCTAATTAAAGAATTAAAGATGGCCAAATGATTCACTAAAAATGAGAACTTTGTAATTGAAAAATGAGTAAAGACCGTACAAGATTATGAACCAAAAACGCCATGATAATAGCATGTGCAGAAGTCTGAAAACTGGGCCTCTAGTATAAAAGGCAGAGACCAGTTTGAAGAATGTCTTGTTTCGTTTGTTTCTCTGGTCGGTCCTGGATAACAATAATACATCCAGGATCACTCTACACTGAAGTAATTTGGCATGTCGGAGTGAACAGGAGCTTCTGTGGACATCGTGCCTGAAGATGTACACCAGAAAAGCTTTCATGACCGACTAGGAGAATGGACCAGAAAATCAAATAATAACCAAAAGGCTGAGCTCATTCTACCCAAAAAACTATGCAAAGTTATCTACTACTGAATTCACTAAACTTACCGGTAAGTTATGCTTCATTATTCCTGATTGTGACACATTTAAGCGTTTGCAAACAACTCATAAAAATATACATATATTAGGACCCCGATAGAGACTTTCATTTTTCTGTACAAGAGATTATTGTTTATACCAGAACTTTTTAATTAATTGTTTAACTATTGTTTTTTTTATTAATGGATTTACATCTGAATTAATGTATGTTCTCTCCAATTTATTTAATTAGCAACTTAACGTGAAATATTTTAGTTTGTAAGAATAAAAATATTTCTAATATCAACTTTTCATTTGTACGTTATTAGTGATAGTTATTATTTTTTTATTATTAAATTTATTATTAGTTTAATAAGATTTAAGAATGTAATTTACCTTTGCCAATATGTTTGAATAAGCCCAGGAATAATAATCTCTAAACAAAAATAATTCTCATTACAGTATGATACAATACCAATTAGTTTAAAAGTATTTTTCTTTTTTATTGTGAGACGTTATATGACAATTTCAGTGGATTCTTTAGAATAAAAGGATCCTGGCACCCATATTAAATAAATTAAAAGCTGATTTCGTTGATAGCATAATTCTCAACAATTACTAGGTCGAGTTGATCAGGAAATGTAGTTATGTTTTTAGAAATAGAAATACAACTTTCTTCTTTTTGACATAACTTGATCAACTCATGCACAGTTTATATTGTGTGTGAGGCCTAGAAAGAGGGAAAACATTATAATATATAGATATATTGTAATAGCAACTATGCATAGAATCAAAAATGAGAAGCAAATGCTAGTTTTATAGCAATCTGTTAAATAAATAATCAACAATTATATACCTGTAAAATTGATGAATAGCATTTAAGGTTTTATATATAAAAACTCCTCAATACAGCTTTTAACAGCCATTTGCTTCTACAACTGCACATTCCAAACTTCACATATCAGGGAGCATGTTCTCAGAGCTATGGGGGTTTTCTTTCTGTAAGTCATATTTGTGGCACTAATACTATATAATTATTAGCATGTTATATAATACAAAATATATTATGACTATATGCTAATTAGATATTATTAACTCATGTATTTTTAGAAAATGGAAAAGCAGTATATCCAATACTTGCTTTAGTATATGCATAAAAATAACAATCAAACAAATTAATAGATAATAAATCAATAGAATATTATTTGTAAAAACCCTCTTGGGTACTTCTCAAGTCAGATATCAGAACAAAAGTTTGTTATAACTTCTCACATATATATGAAAAAGAAATTATTATTTATTTCCATGCAACTTTCATTGAAATTGTTTCATTCATATTATTTTGAGTGAATTATAACATAGTTCACTCTATGAAAAATTTAAAGATTTTATTATTTTTGTTCATTCATGAACAAAATGTAATATCTTGTTTGACAATCTCAATTGTCAGTTTTCATTCTGTATTCTTTTATAGTTCAGTATGTCTTTTTATTAATTCATCTTGAATATCCAAACACAATATATAACATTAAAGCTTCTCTCTTTAAAACTATTTTATTTTTTGTCTTAAATTTTTTTCCTCTTCCTTTGAATATATCTTCTTGCTTTTAATTATTATGATACAAACATTTATTACACTAGTGTTCATATTCTATTGTGTGTGAAACAAAAAACTTTCTTAGAAATTTATCTGCAGGATTCTGTTTTTTCCCCTCTTTCGCAGCTTTTATTAATTGACAGGGAAAACACTGGGCAATGTTCTGAGGACAAGAACTGATGTGCTGCTCACATTTGTCTTGTGCTCCATATTATAAGAATATCCTCAATATAATGAGTGTTTTTATAACTTTTAATAAATCAGAGTAAATAAAAATATTGACACTACTTATATAATTTTTAACTTGATAGTTAATTCTTTTTCTCTTCTACTTCTTCAAAGAAGAGCAAGAGAAAGAGCCACTTATCTCCTTTGCATATGATTGACTTCATTTACATACAAAACCTTTTTGCTTTATTTATAATTTTTTGGGATTGTCTTATCATGAAAATTAGTTAAATTAATATATCAGCACATATTTACCAAATTAATACATTTTTTATTTATGTAATCTTTTTCTGTGCATGAATATTTTATTTCTCATTCATTTATTTCCATTATATATATATATATGTGTGTGTGTGTAAGTAAGCACACACATTGTTTACAAAATGTACTCTCAATGTAACTTTGCATCACTATGACAATTGCTACAATATATATATACATAATATTGTTATTCATATATTTTGCATTTGATTTTTTGTAATTATTCATATTAAAATTTAAAAATTGAGATATCTAAACAATGTATCCATAGTTCCAGTATTTGAGATGAAATTCATATGGATTAAAAATGTTTTACAAGACTTCCACTTTTATGAAATCACGATTTTTTTAAAAAAGCAAATTTTAATTAAACAATCATATATGTGTTCAAGTGTATCAGTGTTATGAGATAGAATGGAGAGTGGTGGATCATATGAAAGTATGTGCTCATATACCCTATATATTAAACAATCAAGAAAAATTAGGATTTCATCCTTCATTTCTTTTTCTGTTTAAATTAACTGAAAAGTTTTTTAGTGAATTAGTCAGAAATTCAATGAAAACATTTTTAAAAAATATACACCACCACTTTTACACATCAATGAAAACATATACAGTTAAAAATGTGGTCCATCAATATTATTAAGCTGAACAACCACTGAAAAACTTTGAAATATTGCATTGTCATAAATATTTAACACAGTTACAAAATTTAAAGAAAATGTGTTTGATAGAAATATGTTAAAAATCAGTTACAAGATTTGACTCAAATAAACAAACAAACAATTTCTAAGTTAAATAAAATCATTTAAATAATCAAAAAGAATGAGTTGCCATTTAACATTGGATTTGTAGATTATGAAAAAGTATTTAGTTTTAAAAGTTTTTTTTATTATGAATACAGCTTTGAAACATCAAGACATATTATCAAATTCTGAAAAATATTTATCATATTGCAACAACAGTTATTAGGCTACACAATGACATTAAAAAAGATTAACATTGTTAAGATTATATGACAGCATGATTCTATAATTGAAACTTTTTACAATTTTGCAAGAAATTTTGTTGTGAATTAAAATGGAAAACTAAGGTAATAAAAATGAATGAAGATTACTTAAGTCATCTAGATTTTGCAGACAATGTGATTGTTTCAGAATTTTAGGAAATGCCTCAAGTTATCAAAGAATAGTAAGAAAATAAGATTAAAGGTAAATACCAAAAAAAATTAAATTAATACTCAATGGCTTATTATATTTCATAAAATATAAAGATTTTAGAATAAAGAATTATATGAAGCAGAAATTACAAATATTTTGGTCAGATTATTAACAATATAAAAACAAAGATGATATTAATAATAGAATTATAATTGGATTTGGTAGAAATAACTTAATTCTAAAAAATGTCTGAGTTTGAAAAGAGATTTTTGCTAACAGTGTTTTACAAATGTTTCCATATGGATCTAGGACTTGGATATTTAATAGAAGTATGAGGGTGAGATTTTAGACCACCCTACAAAATAAGGAAAAAATAAGGAGAAGTCAGAAGCAAAATACATAGATGAGAGAACAAAGAATATTGTTGATATTATTGAAAGAAGTGATAAATTGAACTGGACTAGATATGCTTCTAGAAAAGATTACAATAGATGACAATTGAAGTCTTAAACTTGATTACAAATCATTATAAATGACCTAAAAGATTTCATGTTTGATTAAATGATATGGTAAAGAACAGCTATGCATGGAAAAGCTGAAAAATTAACTTCATTCTAAGTCTATTGATAATAAGCAAAAATATTTATGATGACAAATGAATAGGTAAGTAGAGATTGCAATCAATATTTTACTTATATTTTTAATATAGAAATTGTATTATTATTATGCAACATAACATATATTCTGAAATGATTATTATATCATAAATATGTTACAGTTACTTGCTTTAATATACTGATGACCTCTTAATTGTACATTCACTAATTAGATTGATAATCTTTTTTCACAATTAACTTAAATTTTCACCTACACTTCTATCCAATTTCACATAAGTCAGTTCATCAACTTTTTCTCTTAATAGAGGTCTTGTTTTACAATAAAGTTAATAAGAAATATTGTCCATAAAAGTATTGATTATTCCTTTTATTTAATAATAATAGAAATATTAATTTTAATCTTTAAAAAAAGGTAAGTTCTTATGTCAGTTCATAATTTAGAATCTTACCTAGATTGAGAATAATATTTCCTTAATTTAAAATGAAGCCTGAGAAAATAAAATACATATTTTAATTTTGTTTCTGATACATGTTTGTACTATTATCAATGTTTTTATTTTTGTAATTATATTTTTTTAAAAGCAATGGTTCTTGATTTTATTTAAATGCAGTCATAATTAAATAAAATTTAGTTAGAAAATTGTAATGTATAGTTTACTGTTGTAATTTTAATAATGTGAAACTTTTAAAATATTTGCCAATATTTTTTTTAATGTAGAACAATGCATTTTACCTGAGGCAATAAAAATTTTTGTAGATACAAAAGCATCAATTAGAAATTATTTAACAAAAATTGGTTTTGAAGTAATGTTCACAATTTAAAATGTATTATTAATACATTTTGTTGGTTATATGAACAAAATTTGTTGTGAATGAAATTTGTACAGTATTTTTGTCAACATTTTTTTTTACATACATGATTGAAGGCCACTATCATCTAGGATATAATATTAATAAATTACAAGGATACTACTCAGTAAAAGTTAAACAAATAAGTGATATTTTCAACAGATCTTTAGTATTGTGTAATTATATGAAGTTGATTATTAATTGCATAATGCATGAAATTATTTTTTGATTGCATGGATATATTTTAACTAATGTACAAATTACATATATAAATATTAAACTTTGGTTTTTATTATTTATTATTGTCACTGAAACTTGTACCTTTTTGCCATTTACACCAAAAGTCACATTTGCCTTGGATGTTTTATAAATTAAAGTGCTTGACTGTCCAGGATATTGAATTAAAATAAACTAAATACAGTAATCACATTTTTCAATATAATTGAAATATAATTATTGCATATAGATCAAGTACTTTAGATTGTAAATACTTTTTTGGCTTGAATGTCATAATGTTAATTTTTAATGATTTTATTATCATAGATCCACTATCTGAAGTCATCACTTTTATTAGACAGCTACCATTAAAAAATATCAGATGATTTTTTCTTAAAATAGTCCAATTTTTTAACTTTTTCCAAAAACATAATCACTTAATAATTGAAATAGTGAATACAAATCAATGATGAACATTATGGTGAATGCTAAAAAAAGATCAATTATTTGTTGGTGGAAAAATGTATATATTATCCTTCTAATTATCTCTAGAGAGAAAAAGGCAACTATCATTTGTAAAAGTGGAATTGTTACACTGTTGAAAATATTAGAGAATATACACAGAGGCAAAATTCTCCATATAGTAGCACCAGTCAATGCAAGCTAGTATACTCAGTGGATGCAGGAAGGTTTGTGCATAAAATCCCTATCCTGTGCTTAGTCATCAGTGAGGAGCCATGAATCTTAAAGCACTGCACCTAGAACTTAACTCTGTAGCAGCCACCTTTTATCTTATTATCTAACTATAAAGCATTGAGTTCAAAATGAAAACACAATGTTTTCAATTCAAGCTCATTTGCTTGTATAGTCATTTAGATCTGAACTCAGTTCGGCAGTCTTACTTTTTGGTGTACTGGGTGCTTTGATAACCAACAGTTATCATAATCCTATTAAGCAGGATTGATATTAAACAACTAAATATCACACAATCACCATTCTTTATGCTTACACAAGCTGTTTCCACAGAGGCAAAACTCTCCATAAACTCAGTGCAAGCCAGAGTAATCAATGAATGCAGGAATGTTTGTACATAAAATCTCTATCTATTTTATATACAAACCATCCTGCATACATTGATTACTCTGACTTGCACTGATTTGTTCTACTGTATGGTGAATTTTTTCTCTGTGTAAACAGCTTATGTAAGCATAAAAAATGGTGATCATGTGATGTTTAGTGGTTTAATATCAGCATGCCCAGTAGAATTATGGTGACTGTAGTTATTAAAGAACCAAAGAAACCAAAATGTATGGATGCCAAATTTGATTATACAAGCTAATGAGTTTGAATTGAACACAATATTGTGTTTTTATTTTGGACTTAAAGCTTTATAGTTAGCTAATAAGATAAAAGGTGGCTGCTAGAGTGTTGCATTAGTTTCTAAGATCTAGGTGCAATCCTCTCAGATCCAAGACATCTTACTGATGAAAGCTGCAAGCTCAAACCTGTTTGGGGATATTGGATGAATTAGGCACTAGATAGGGATTTTATGCACAAACCTTCCTGCATCCATTGATTACTTTAGCCTGCACTGAGTGATGATACTGTATGGAGAATTTTGCCTCTATGTCAACAGCCTGTGAAAACATAAAGGATGGTGATCGTGTGATATGGGAAAACAAAATTATTTGTTAAGACATTTTATGTGACTCACAAGATACTTCTAGAGTTAAATAATCTTTATTATGGAAAATGAAATAGAAAGTAGCACAGTTAGGAAAGGAGGGGTATTGATTTTTCTTTCTTTATTTAATTTATATTTACATTGTATTTTAATAAAGTAATGATGTAATAAGAATATAATAATAATAATAATCAGATGGTTTGATTATAAGTGATTTATAATAAGCCTAGGCATTATAAGTAACAAATTTAAACCACAATCCATAGATCTTAAAATCTAAAGTATGCCAATTAACAATACACTAAGTCATTGTGTCAGATTTGCTGACTGTATAGGTATACATTCAGGAAGATGAATTTGGTAAATTATTATATAACATTCACAGAACTTGTAAAAAAATTTGAATGAAAATGAATACAGAAAAGAAGAAAAGACTAGAAATAGGCATTGGAGAGGAAGTTATGGTGGTTCAAAATATTTGGAAAGCTATTTGAACTGGTAATGAAAGTAACATTGAACAAATTAGCCCATTGAAATGAGATTTTTATAAGAAACAATTAGTAAATATCTTGTTTATAAAAAAAAAATTAGAAAAATGGCAATATAAGATTAGTGATTTTAGAAATATGGATTTGAGGAGAATGGAAATGATAAGGTCTAGAATTAAGAAAGCATAAGAGGTTAGAAATACAATATTTTTAAAAATGTAAATAATGTTGGAAAAATTTATTTTAAAAAAATTATATTGGTCATTTGTTAAGGAGGTCATTTGATATTCAAGCATCAAAGTATTTAATAGAGCAGAACAATTAGATCATCTGGGGTTTGATTAAAGAACTTCTGGCTTTTGAGTCTATCTCAGTGATAATGCAAATAATATAAATATTGTGAAGAAGAAGATGAATTGTAATATGTATGTGTTCAAACTCAGATAAATTACAAAATATATGACAGATAATCACTGATAATAATCATGAAAAATGATGGCCAATATGGTTGTTTTTGATGACAAGTGAATTAGTCCTATGATAATATGTAGATAATTAACCATTTTCTTTTAATATATAGTAATAACGTGAAAGGCTGAAACCTTTGACTTGATGTGCCTTAAAAATGCTTATGTGACAGCCATTCAGATGTAATAATGACTGCATGTGGAACTCCCAATTCAAAAACACAATCCAGAAATATGAGAAAAAAATGGAACTTGTGCTTAATAAATTTAATATATAGTGTAATTGCAAACTATGCTGTATCAAAGTATGCAACTTCAATTATAGGTTATCCAAAGAAAAATATAAATAAACAGAAAAATATTAAAATTTGCAAATTTTGCTAAATTCATCTCTGAACACTGTATGTGTTCATCTTTAAAAAAAAGTAAATTTTATAAAATAAATTTTTCAATATGCCATTAGCCATTTTTTTTAGCACAGAAAACCATGCACAATCATGTTTCTTTAATAAAATTTCTTTGGTGTGTGTTGAAAGTTTTCTGAATTTGATGTCTATTATTTTGATCGTAATAAAATATTTTTTGAGCATGATGCCAAAAGTTTTACAGTTAGAACATACTACTTAAAAACATAAAAAAATGAGATTTTAATTTCTTGATAATGGCAATTACTATTATGTTTTGTATAAGAGAAAAAAATTATTGAAACAAAAAATGAATATTTCCCAGAGCATATTCAATAGCAACAAAAATCAGACATTTGTTTTAAAAATAAAAACATGCCACAATTAGTTTTCTGTTTCCTATTCTTGATGCTTCAGTGAATGCATGATTGAACACACAATTTGTAAAATATATGTAAATGCTTCCCCTCAATTTATTATTAATAACTAAAATTATTATTTTTTAAAATTTTGTTTATATTATAATCTTCATTTACATATGCACAATATACATTAAAAATATCTTTGTTATATATGTGTGTGTTGAAAAGCACTATATACTTGCAGTTCATTAATAATAGATCATCTAGTCTAATCGGTGTTTATACATTTGTATCCAATATATATATATATATATGTGGGGGGGGGTAGTAAAGCAATGTAGCTTAAAATAACTTATAGCAAATAAAACCTTTACCAGAAGTGACCTACATAAGAATAATAAAGAAACAAGCATTAATTGCTAGGTTTTTCTACTGCTGTTTGATTAAAACAGGCAAAACTCTCCATAGAATAGTGCCACTGAGTGCAAGCCAGAGTAATCAATGGATTTCAGAAGGCTTGTGCATAAAACCCCTATCTAGACTAGTTTCTAGCTTGTGGCTTTTGTCAGTGAGGAGCTTTGGATCAGAGAGCACTGCACTTAAATCGTAGGATCTAATGCAACCCTCCAGCAGCCACTTTTATCTCTACTTAACTATAAAACTATGAGAATAAAATTGAAAACACAATAATATTTTCAATCCATGCTCATTAGCTTATATTGTCATATAGGTCTAAATTTAGTTCAGTACCCATACATTTTGGTATCTTTGGTTTTTTAATAACCATAGCCACCACTATCCTATTAAACAGTATTGGTGTTAAACCACTAAACATCACATGATCACCATTTCTTATGCTTGCTCACATTAGCTAAGATAATTAGATATAATTTTGCCGAACAACAGTTAAATAGTTATCTAGGATGGCTATGAGTCAAATAATTAAAAGAAAATTCTTACATCCATTTAGAACTTAAAAAATTTTCAACTTATATCTGGCTAGAATTCAAACTGGGGACTTCAGTGTAGCAGACACTGTAATTAGTTGTTCATGAAATTCTTATATATACAGTGCATGGTTATGTGCTAAAAAAAACAATAAAAAAGTACATTGCTTGCTTTTATATTATCACTCTGGCTTAAATAATTGAGTCCTTTAATACAAAAATATTTAAAAATGGATATTATATAAGGAAGAGGATATCAGAGGCTGCAATAATTAGATTAGTATTGATCGTTTTCCTACCAGAATGTAAATGTTTATAAATTTATGAAAAATAAAAATATTTGATTCATCTTTGATTGCCTAGTGCAATATAGATGTGAAAAGAATGATGGATACTTGAGAGCTAAAGTTTGAATTGGAGTTCATTTTGGTGTTTATGGTATTCAAATATCACATGATCTCAAAAAATAAAAAATCATTAGATTAAAACAGGCAAAACTTTCTATACATATTGCCACTCAAGGTAAGCCAGTGTAATCAAGGGCTGCCAGAAGACTTATCATAAAATCCCCATCTAATGCCTACTCATCCAATATCCTCAGATTTGTTTCTGGCTTGTGGTCTTCATCAGTGAGAAGTCTTGGATTTGAGAGCACTGATTCTAGATCTTAGAATCTAATGCAATCCTCCAGCACCTACCTTTTATCTCTATATAACTACAAAACTATAAGTCTTAAACTGAAAACACTATAATATTTTCAATCCAAGTTCATTAGCTATATAATCATATAGGTCTGAACTTAGTTCAGTATGTATACATTTTGGTTTCTTTGGTTCTTTAATAACCATATCCACAGCTACCACAACCCTATTATGCAGGATCATTTTTAAGCCAATAAACATCACATGATCACCATTTTATATGCTTTCTTATAACTGTTATTAAAACAGGCAAAACTCTCTATACATATTGCCACTCAATGCAAGCCAGAGTAATCAATGGATGCCAGAAGGCTTGTGATAAAATTCCCACCTAGTGCCTACTTATCCAATATCCCCAGACTAGTTTCTGGCTTGTGGCCTTCGTCAGTAAGGATCCTTTCCTGTTTTAATAACAGTTATAAGAAAGCATAAGAAATTGTGATCATGTAATCATTAGATTAACTCAAACTTTTTAAATATTATACGCAATCTATACTTATAATTTAGCAAACTGATCAGAAATAAGATTTTAAAAAATGTAGAGTTTGAAAATTTAAAATAATAAAATTCATTTTTAACAGGTCTTTAGTTCTAAATAATTAATATAACCTCATTTCAGAAACAGAAGACATATTTTTTTTTTGTTTTAGCTGCAAATCTTAAATGACTTTTCTTTATACGTGGTTAAATTTATTTGTGCTGTTTGTGTAGCATTCAAACTGGGACAAAGTGTGTGAATTTGCATGTTTACCTATTTATATCTTTTTAACATTTTTTTTAAAGTACATGCTTTAAAGATACAGTAAAACCTGAGTTCATAATTTTTGCATATTTTATTCTGTTTTGCTTTTTTTATTGATTCAGAATTAGCACAAATAAATAATGCTATTTTACTATATTTAACTTTTCCCAAACTTTTGGTTTGTCTTACTAATTATTGACAATTCACAATCTTGATGAAGTATTTATACAAGTGCATTTAATTGCAATATTTATAAAAAGAAATTGTTTGTTTTAAGAAAAGCTTAAATGACATATACTATATTTTTCTTGCTTTTTTTTGAACTACATAAAAAGATAAAAATCCTGTTAGTAAAAGTAATGCTTTGACAAAGTTGGTCCCCAATGATCACTTTGGAATCTTCATCATTAAAAGTGCTTTGTTTTATCCATTATTCTGGTTTTTACATTTCCTTTCTGTTATAATACAGAATTTATTTTATTAAACAAAGAACGAGGTATTTGAGTTAAAAAGTTAATGAGTTTCAACGATTTCCATTTTTTGTGACGTCTTTTGAAGTGCTGTTGCAAGTAAAAATTTTCAAAAAATTTAGATGTTCTGTGTTGCAGAACTACACATCCCATATATGACATAATGATGCCAACCATTGAAGTTTTTGAATTCTAGAAAGATTACACTCTGATTTAAGGTATAAAGTTTGCACAAAACAAATACCAATAGAAGTTTGTAAGTAGTGTCATAAAATTTTCCTACGTTATAGAAAATCTTGAACTGTAGTTCTGAAAAACTCTTCACTCTATGTTTTGTTATTTTCAAAATTAAAATGAACATTGTTATAAATAAAAATATTGCAATTATCCAGTCATTATACTTTCCATTAATCTCTATTTTTAAAATTTATGTCAAATTACAATAATGTTAATATTATGTGAATATAAACACTTTTCAAATAATACATAAGGACTGTTTTGAATATACACTATCATAGTTGTATTTAAGGTTAAGTAGTATTGTATTTAAATAGTGAATAATAATAATTCATCTTGAGGTATAAGATCACTATAGATTCCATTGGCACAGCAATCAGAATTGAGATTTTAATTACCAAAATTCATTTAAATTATCAATATTAAAAGCTTATTTATTATGTAAATTTTAATTATAATTATTGTGCTCAGAGATCAGCAGTAATTAGTTTATTTCTGGTAGAGAATACACATTTTTCAAGGAAAAAATGTTTCCTTACTTGAGTATTTTTTATCTCTGATGTTTTGAGAAAAATTTATTTTTTGGTTTACAATTTTTTTGTTGTAAAATTATTAAATACTTGCTTTTAAATAAGTATATAATTTTTATGTATATATTTTTCTTGAATTTATATCATATTTAGAAGAAAATTAGCATGCTGTAAAACAGGAAGTGGGTATTACTAATAACTTGATTGTTGTTTTTAATTTATTTTTTTAAATTGAAAAATAAATTTTTAATAATTCTAAGATTAATTTTGTTATTAGTATGATTTTTTATATAATTTAATTGTAACTTAAAAATTTCATTGATAATTGGGTTTTTTTCATCAAATACATTTTATTAATCTGAAGGCTGAAAGGAGATATTTTATTTTGCTTACTTTATTACAGTTTATCTTTTTTTTAATTAGAAAAGTTATTTTATTTTAAAGATTATTTTTGTTTTTGAATTTATGCTTTAAACAAATTTTATTTAATGAATATGTTTTTTTGTCTGTTAAAAATAGAATTGAATAAACTTTTTTTAAAAAAAGAATGAATTTGGTCCAAAACAAAGCCTTTAAAGAATTACAACATTTTCATTTATAAATTTCAATGGTTTCTCAATTTTTAATTGTTTTCCCATATTTATTGCTTTATTTTTTCATTCTTTTGAAAAATGACAGATTAAAGTTTTACTATATTATTTTTTTGTTTTTAACTAAACACTGATAATTATTATTTTTTAACTAACAAAACAGAATATTTTATGCTGCTTATTTTATGTCCATTTAATAGAAATTTTAAAAATAAAATAATAATAACATACCTTTTTTTCCAAGATATATGGAATATAAACAATATTCAGTTAAGTTTGATTATTTAGTTCTATAAAATAATAGACTATCTATCTATCTATCTATCTATCTATATATATATATATCTATCTATCTATCTATCTCTATCTATCTATCTATCTATCTATCTATCTATCTATCTATCTATCTATCTATCTATCTATCTATCTATCTATCTATCTATCTATCTATCTACCTACCTATCTATCTATCTCTCTCTTTCTATATATATATATACATACAAGGGAATTGAACCCAGACTTTCAAACTCCCCACAGTTATCCAATCCATTTTATACAACTGATACACATGACCACATACATGTGAAAAAGATTAATTATCTCCAATAAACACATTTTGTTCTGAACCAGCACTCATCAGTTGGTACAGATGACCATTTCTCATATATGTATACAATCAGTGCTCAGTGTAAATGAACATATTAAGGTCCTATATGTGAGAGGTCAGAGTGACTTATAGTCAACAGGGTATGCAAATGATATTGAAATCACCAAGGTCTTTTAGCATTCCATCTTCAGATTGTCAATGATATGGATTCTGACAAGTTATAGAGTGGAGAAGATTGAAGCTTGTGCATTAAAATTTGAAGATTTGCTATCTTAATATAAACTGAGCATTGATTGTATATGTGTAAGAAATGATGATTTGGGTTAATTGATGAGTGCTGGTGTAGCATGAAACAAATATATTGGAGATCATTTATTTTTTTCACATGTATGTTATCATGTGTATCAGTTGTATAATATGGATTGTATAGTTGTGCTAGTTTGAAAGTCTGAGTTCAAGTCCCTCATAATTAAATTAAGTTTAGTAGAGACAATATGTATGTATTTATATATATATATATATGGGGAAAACGATAATAAAACTTTATACAGTTTCGTTGTATAATTTAACTTTTTTTTTTTCAATATATTAGTTAACTACATATTGTTGACTCTCTATTGGTATTTATTAAAAATAAACACCATATAGGAGTTATATAATATAAGAAAGAAAATAATAAGAACTGTTACCTAACAATGTATGCCTATGCTTTGCATAAAAAGTAACAGAAAAATAGAAGTCACATATCTATGAGGGGGTACTCAAAAGTAACTGGAATTTTATTTTAAAATATGTATTTATTTAAGTGTTATACATTTAATGTTTCTTAAATTACTATCTATTTGATGCAATACATTGGTGTAAATGTGTTTTTTATTTTTCAAAGTAGTTTGAAAACATTTGAAAAATGATGCCTTTTAATACTTGTAGTGTTTTTTTTTTCCTCAATACTTTTAAGTTGACAAAATTTGGGATATTTCTTCATTTGAGAGATTTTTTAAAAATCACATGAAAGGAGATTAAGCAAATATGGCTGATGCTGAATTTAATTAAAAAGTTTTTCACCCTCAAGGCTTTGAGAGATGACATTTTGTTGGGGTGAAGCCTGCATTCTTCTCTTTGCCACAAAATGGGATGTTTACATTTTACTGCATCAAGTAAATGCTTCAGAACTTGCAGATAAAATGCCTGACCATTATGAACTAAATCTGAGAGACAAATGTGACATTAATTTTGATTTTGGGCTTCACTTGCCAGGCTTTTTAGGGACATGGTAAATTTAACATTTCAATTAAACCACTCATAAACTTGTATTTTTATGAGATCAGTTTGCTTGTAATGTGTTTCAAACATTACTACTATTTTCTCTGCCATTTTCTGTAAACAGAAAGAGAATTTCACATTGTTTGAACTTTTCAGTCATTACAAAAATCACCAATTATGCAAATATACTTCACAAAAAATGTGTTATGTGTTATCATGATTTTACATGGTTATGTTATTTGGAAGATTGATGCATTAGGGTTCCTGCAAGAAGTATGTAACAGCAGAAGAATATACTACAACAATGCACATGCCAGAGAACAATTTTGCTTATTTTTGGGTTCCCTTTTGTATTTAATATCTGTGGTTCTATATAAAATATTTCACCTAATAATTGCATTGCTATGGAAAGAACTGGTTTCATCAACAAATATACTTAAGAAATTACATAAATCAGACATTAGACATAGAAAACTTAAGTTTTTCATTAATGATACTTTGTTTATTTAAATAAATAGGCAATTATAAAAGACTCTAAAGTTATATAATTCTACTATTTTCCATTGTGATTTGCAGCAAAATATTTTACATTTGTTTTCTCAATAAGATTTAAGATAAAATTAGGGAATAATTAATTCATAAGAGAAGATTATAACAAATGATAGTCAAAGACTTTTGAGTTATAAGAATTATTAAGGAAAAAAAACACTTGGGCTTTTTCGAAATAACTTTCAAATTACCACTACCAGTTCATTATTTTATATAAATTTTAACGTAAAATCTTTTTTTTAGTTAATAGAAAATCAATGATTACTTAATACATTAGCCTTTATCTCCAGAATAAAACAAAAATCTTATATTTTTGCTATTATGCAGCTCTTTCATCAAATAAAGGGCTGGCATGTTGTTTATATACATATATTTGTTATTCAAGATCCAGCTTGTATACTCATCACAAAAGTCATCTTTTATGTACTCTACTACTTTTTTTTTTTTTTTTTTAAAAAATAGTAATTTCAATTTTATTATTATTATTTTGTCTTTCTATCCTTTTTGTGAAATTGAAATTGGTATACTTATTTATTAGTGAGTGTCTGCTGTTGATGATGTTATGAATGTTCTTTTACACTTTTAATAATAAATTTTCTTCTTTTGTGGTTGACATGTATTCAATCTTTGGAAATAATTCAGCAATTACTTGTATATTTTTTCTTTCTGTATTGATTAGATATTCATTGAAGTTAAGTCTTACTAGTGGATTTGTTTATAGCACATGTATATAACTTTTGATTATTGTCAAACCTATTTAATAATAACGTGAAATGCTAAAAGCTTCAACAGAAGCACCTTGAAATACTTATGTGCCAGCCAATCAGATATAATAATGACTGCACATGGAACTCCCAATTCATATATAAATTTATATATAAATTTAAGTAGAGAAGAAGGATGATCCCATTTTGTCCTCATATTCTGGCTTGTGTTCTTGAATTGGGAGTTCCACATGCAGTCATTATTACATCTGATTGGCTGTCACATAAGCATTTTAAGGTGCCTTGAAATGCTTATGTGCCAGCCAATCAGATGTAATAATGACTGCACATGGAATTCCCAATTCATATATAAATTTAAGTAGAGAAGAAGATGGGTCTATTTTTTTTGTGTGTTCTGGCATGCATTCTTGAATTGGGAGTTCTATGTGTAGTCATTATTACATCTGATTGGCTGTCACATAAGCATTTTAAGGTGCTTTTGTTGAAAGTTTTAGCCTTTCACATTATTATTAGATCATCTGCTAGTTCTTAATAAATTTAATATATGTACAAACCTATTTAAATTGAAGAATGGCAAGTTAACATCTCTGAATTTTGTAGGTAAGTAAGAAAATAAAAGCTTTTAAACAGCCTATTATAGAATGGGCCTTTCTGACAGACCTACAAAAATAAAGAAAATAATCTCCCATCAGGTTTTTCAATTGCAACGTGAACATGATTTGTGATTTTTATTTATTTATGAACCCAAGACTATTGATCAATAATTGGAAAGATTTTGCTATATTTACATTAGCTATCTAAAAAATATATCAAGTCTTCATGTGACCAGATTTTGTCCAGATTGGATTTAAATCGTATTAGTAAGCATGTTAAGCAAATAAACTAATACTAAATCATGAGACATTCATTATGAATATATAGAAAAGATAAAAATATTTTGACTAAGTGGGCCCCTGCAGGGTAGAGGTCTTTTCAACAGCTTCTCATAGATGATCAATTAAGAAGAAATACTAAGCAGGCATGCTAATTGCTGGGTTGAGAATTTGAACAGTTTCTCTTCCTTGTTACTCAATTACTGAGGAACATTAGATGATTATCTATATCAGCTACGGGGCAATTAAAAAATATATTCTTCTTAAAGAAAAATTTGCTTAACATGGGTTTGAATCCCGGGTTGTATGTATGACTGGTGATTGAACAACTTCTGTACTAGAATATATATATAAAGAGAGGCTTAACTATTGTATGAATTGATAATGATGTGATTTTTCCCCATTGCGTAAGTACAAGTGCGGGGTATAAGCAGACACACATATGTATATATGAAATATATTTCATATATTTGAACAGTCAAATGCATTCATAATTTTATAAATACCTATTTATTCATTTAAAGGCAGTCAATTGATATGTAGCAGTGAAAGTGTTATTATTGGAAAATGCTGTTTAAATTAGGCGCTGAGCGTTTGTCGTTAAGGTAGTGAAAAGAAATGCTAAAACTGTAACTAATGATTAAAGAAATGCTAAAACTATAACTAATGATTAAAGATATGCTAACATCTTAATCACAGTGACGTCAATTCCTAATCATAATAAATTTGATTAGTATCTGAAAACTTGCTATAGCAGTGATATTAATAACTGAGTATATTTATGAGCGTGAATGTAACTCATTTTATATATAAATAATTAAATTATACAAGTAGTTAGACTATTTTCAGCTCCTATATGTTTTCTTTGTCAATAAATAGTAAACGTCTGTGCTGCTTTACCATATATAAGATAAAAAGGGGATAATGATATAAACTTGACTCCAGTTAAATTAGTCTGGAAGTAAATCAAAAAGAATCTCTTCTGAAAGATCATTTATTGATTATTTCTTGTTGCTGTATGTAGGTGCAATATATACACACACACACACACACGTACAAAGATACAAGTATTTTTAATTGTTTAATTATAATATCCTTCCGGCATAGAACACTACATATATGTTTACAGTTATTGACTCATAAAAGCATTTGATTTGATTACATACATTATGAATAATTTTAGCCAAACGAAATGTTGCTATGGAAACAGATTCATCTTAGCCAGAGTTGGATATCTTTCCATTGTTTCGCATTGCTCAGTAACCATTTCGATACTAATTATTAATAATATAAATTTCAGATTTTAATAAAACTCGGAAAGAAAATAAATTCGGAGGGGGAAAAAGGACACTAGGGAGGGAAAAATACCAAATTATTTAACGTATAGTTCCCGTTCCTCTTAGTGCTGTGGTAGATAAACAAAGTAATCCATCAAAAAATTGGATGACAACTGTTGAATTGAAGTTCTCACTAACAGCTTTATGAAAATCTTTTAATTTCCCGCTTTATATTTTGCCAAGACATATAGTTCGCGTAGACTTTTTTTTTCTCCAAAACTGCTTTGTTATAAAAAGTACCCGGCTTGAAAAGCTGGAAGCAGCTGCTAGAACGAAGCCGCGCATCTATTGATTGAATGTCACTCATAGTGGCAAAAATCCAAGTCCACAAATGCAGTATTAAAGTTGAGGCAATCTAAGGGAGAAAAAAAGAACGATCCCGGCTTTAGTGACTACTTAGACTGCAAAAAGCTTGAATTTAATGTTATTGCTTGACTGTCGATCATGTGATCTAAAGCTTCATCTCGTTCTAATAGGCAAATTTATTTTAGAATATTTAATAAAAACTTTTCTCTTTTAAAGGAGTTGTGTGCATATTTTTCACCTGTCTTTAAAAGAACATCCACAAATATTTTATTTGGACCAACTTAGAAATTAAATGCTATTTATAATAACAAGCAAAAAACCGTGAAGTTTTCCGGGTTGACGACAAGCGGAGTTTCTGAGCGTTTCTCATTCACTTGCGTTCTGCTTTACAAAAACACCTTCTTCTTCCTGTTAGAGGCCCCTCCTCAAGTCTCCGCCCATTTTTCTGTGCACGAGGATTCCTTAAGCATTTGGATACATGGCACTTATTGCTGGAGAACGGAATGATTCACAAAGACAGATGCAGGGGTGGAGTTTTGGTGTTCAATGGATGAAAATAATCTGCCAGACAATAACACCTGGAAGTTTGTGTTTATACAGATAAAGCCAACATGTGTCTAGAAGCACTTACATTCGAAAAGCAAGACTATTTTTCACGTTTTTAATGCAGCGAATTGTGTGTGGCAACCATGTCACACACATTAGATCCAAACGCTTAAAGCCGCTGGGTTATTTTTTAAAAAATTAAGGTAAGTTTCCTGTTATCTTTGTAGAAAAGAAATTTCATCATTAAAAATTGTTTGATATTCATAAGCTTAAATGATAATGGAAATTTTATGTTAACGTAGTTAAGCGAAGTACTTGTAAAAAATGATTTGCGAGTTTTCTATTTCACTTTTTATAATTATTTCAAAAAGAAAAAAAAGTGTAATCACTAATAAAATTTAAATTAAATTAATCAATAATTGATCTCTCATATTTTTAAACTTTAAAATGACAAATATTTGGGGACTATGAAATTATATCAATTTTTAGCTCTCTACATTATATATTAGAATAAAATTTTCAAATCCTGGCAATGATAATTGGATAAAACTTGTTTTAACAAATAAAACTCTTTAACGTAAATCTAAAATACATTTGCTAAAAAATAAATGATAATGTCAATTATTAAAAACTAAGAATAGATTCAAACACGTTTATTATATAACTTTGAAATTCACTATTAAAACCAATATTAAAGGAATTGAATATTGGATTTAAATACTATTTTTAAATAATATAATTAAGGCAAGCCTGTCATGCTTTGTTTAAGTAAATAAATTCAGTTATTTTTTAAAAATATTTTATATCAGACGTAAAGAGCATTGGAAAAATGGTATTGGCAAACACTCAAAAATTTAAAATATGGTTAAGAATACATTAAAAAATAATTAGTTATCGATTGACTGGCGTATATAGATGGTACGTAAGTTTTCAAAATCCTCTGTCGACTCAATTACTGCTATTGATTTATTTTCATTTGATTATTAATATGCAATTATAATATTACATTCCAAATGGCCCTGTGCTGATTGAGGGCGTAGATAAAGGAGTTTGAATTCAAGAGCTGTAAGTTTTTGGATTAAAGCTCAATCAATAATTCCTGGTTTTTGAACTTTAAACGACCTCCCAAGCGACTAATTGCTTGATCATTTTTCCATTTTAGTGTGCCCCCTCCCCCGCCAATTTTTTTTTTTTTCGCGTCTATTTTTGCAGAACAAACTGATTGCAGTGATTTAATGATAAAATCAATTTACAGTAGAAATTAAGCGCATTTGTTAATTAATGGTGTCGGTGATGGAATGTATTGAAATTTAACGGACTTGGGAACATCAAACGCTATGGTATTGTTTTTGTTTTAAGATTAATCTTATATAATCTTGCTAGTGGTTCATCAATAAACACCATTTATCATTATTAATTGTTTCTAAAAAATTGAGAAAACTGCAATTGTTTTATATATAAATTTAGAATATCCCATTTATAGTTTGCAAATATGGATAGTAACGCAAATGTAAGAGGAAACCTGTCTTAATATGCACATACATGTCTATGTAACAGCATGATTTCAATATATAGAAAAGTATGATTTCAATTTTGAGACCTGAACACTTCACTGTAAATGGCCTTTTAGACATATTTACATAAATGACAAAATCTGTCTTAATATGCACACCTGCATTTATTCAATAGTGTAATTTCAAATTTGAAGCCTAAAAACTGAACTGTAGTTAGGCTCTTAGACTTATATATATATATATATAATTCTACATATCAATGTTGATATGCTTTACAATATAAATTATTTTTTGTTAGAAGTTTTTCATCTTCTATTCAGCTAAATGCATTTTCAGCGATGTGCACTATAATCATAAAACCAAAACCATCAAAGAAATAAACACTTTGGAAAGCATATTCAAAATACATATGCAAAATTTATTAGTTTAAAACAAAATTATACATATCATTCTATGTTATTTAACAGGTTCATGGTACAGTAATTAGTGCATCCATTTTTCAGGCAGATGTTCTGGGTTTGAATATTTGCCTGAATTTTTTTTTTCAAAGATGGTTTATACTTTTTTTAATAATTAGTCCATAGTCTATGTAGTTAACCATTCAATGTTGATTGCTAAATAGGTATTTAATTATTTAGAACACCCATTTTGTATTTTGAAAATATGTAAGGGAATCATGTCTTAATATGCACATATACGTATATTTATTATTTTTATTTTGTGTGTTTAAATTCAGATATTTAGGCATATATCTTCATTAATAAATATGTTAGTTAAGAATACTCAAACAAAATGATAAAAAATGTGTTAGTGAGTGGAATATATACGCAAGAATAGGGTTTGAATTTAGGTTGGTAGCAGAAGATTTGAAGTGGGCTGTGAAGCGCAATCTGAATCTCAGATTCCGCTTCAATATAGAACAGTATGATTTCAATTTTGAGACCTGAATATCTCCCTGTAAATGGGCTTTTATACATATTTACACAAGTGAGAAAATCTGGCTTAATATGCATGCCTATATTTATTCAACAGTGTAATTTCAAATTTGAAGCCTAAAAACTTAACTGTAACTAGGGTCTTACACTTAGATATATATATGCATGTTGATATGCTTTACAGTATGTATAATTATTCTTTGTTTGAAGTTTTTGGTCTTCTGTTTAGCTAAACGCATTTTTGATGCTATGTACCATAATCATAAAACCATCAAAGAAGCATATCAAAATACATATGCAAAATTTATTATAGTTTAAAACAAAATTATATATATTATTCTAAATTATTTTACAGTGTCATGGTACAGTAGTTAGTGCATCGATTTGTCATGCAGATGTTCTGGCTTTGAATACTTTTTTTTTTTTTCAAAGATTTGGGATCTACTTTTTTTAATAATTAGTCCATATCCTATGTAGTTAAACATTGTTTGGTAAACAGATATTTAATTATTCTTAGCTAGAGAGTAACACATGAATGAAAGAATTCACAAACCCTTGCTGTCTGACAATTGGAAAGCTCGATAATTATCACCTTCTTCATAGTTCTGCTATGAGGAGGCATTAAAAAAACCTTTGTTTTAGAGTGGAGTATTTAAAAGCTATTTTGCACTTTGAATTTTACATTATTTAGTTCTCATTAAACTCATTGAGCTTCTTTCTTAGTTGATCTGCAGGCAATTAATTCCTTTGTCTCATTATACTTGCACCACTGCAAGTATACATATATACATATGGACGAAGATATATATATATATATCAGTTTAGAATTTTTGTCTAATATATTCAATGGCATGAAAATAATTTTCTGATGCAGATAGTCAGCAATTTTAGAGATTTAATAAGCATAATCATTTTTTTATTGTTTCAGGTTTTAAAAATAAAAGTGATAATCAAGATTGCATTGACCATTATTAATCCCTATAACAAAGATATTTTTGAGGGTTTTGTTGAACAGGTTGTTTTCAACCATAGACTTAATGTGATAGCACTATAAGCATGTTTTTGTTGTTGTTGTCAAGCAAAACCATGAGAATTTTCAGGTATAAAAGAGTATTTTATACATTGCCTTTGTTTTTTTGTTTTTTTTTTATCAAGTCATATAATTCAATTACTTAAACAGGTCTGTGACATTGAAATTAGATGATTGTCCTCAATTTTATTTGATATTGTTTCTATATGGTGGAATGAGAAACAGTGTTATTAATGTCAATAAAAAATCTGAACTAAACGAAATCGAAAATTAATATTAAACACAGATATGTACTTGATCCAATTTTGTTTTTACTTTTTACAACTCTTAGGAAACTGTTTATTAGTGATTTCATGAATGAGGGATAAAACTGATGGTGAGATTTTTAATTTGAATCAGTTAAAAACAAAAACATATTAAAGGTATGCTAAAATAGATTTTTAATTTGAATCAAAGATATTTTAAGGAAAAAATAAACTTTTATATGTAAGAAAATAAATTCCAAATAGCATAATGATTTTGAAATGAAAATTATTAATGGTTAGTGCACTCATGTTTTACTTGGCTTCTGGATTTAAACTTATGTTGAGGATTATGCTATACTTACCAATTAAAAAAGGATCTACAGAACATATTTAACATCCTGAATGCAACTGTTAAAAACTATGATCTTAGTAATTAATGTTAAAAAAAAATTCAAGTTCTTTACCAGTCAATAATGAAAAAAAATCTTCGGCAACTTTTAACTTGGATTGTTATCAACTTTAGAGTGTATTGTTGATTTTAACAAGTTAAAAGGTGGTGCATTTTATTGCAGTGATATAATTTATTATAATTAATTCGTTGATATGTAGAAAATAATATTTTACTCAATTTGTAATATGGAAGTGAGATTTATATCCTCTATCAGCATAATATATGACATTAGTAAAATTTCATTTAAGTCTCATTCATAAAGTTGCCAAAAATATAATACCTAAATCATATGACCAATCAGCATGTTGGATAAGTTACTATGGAGTCTAATATTGTAAAACATCATCATTGGATTTGATATGTAAAACAAACAAACACTATGAGATTTTCTATAGAATATATTATACTATCAAACATCACATGACCACTTCTTATGTTTGCTCATAACTGTTATTAAAACAGACAAAACTCTCCATACAATAGTGCCATTCAGTGCAAGCCAGAGTAATCAATGAAATACTAGAAGGCTTGTGCATAAAATCCTTATCTTGTGCCTACTCATCCAATATTTCCAATGTGAACCTAAGATGTTAGGAGAAAGCCAGATCTCATTATGAATTATAACAATTATTTCAAGCACATACTAAAAAAGTGCAACATTATTTGCATTGGAAAAAATGAGTTTGATGATAAACTGTAGTGAGGAACTACTATTAGGCATGATGTTGAAATATTTCAGAATCTTTGTTGTAGAATTTAAAAGAGCGTACCTCAAAATATCAAACGAATAGAGCAATGGACTATCATATTCTATAGTTTACATATATTTCACAGATTAGTTTCTACAGTCATCACAAAACTGATATCTATTATATTACTATTTCATCATTATCATCATTCATCATCATCATCATTATTGTTATTTAGCTTTCTATATTTTTTGGATCTGGAATTGCCACCTTTGTTTGAAAATAGCTGATGCTATTGGTGACCATTTTTTATTGATTATTTTAGCTTGCAGAACTGTAGTAATATCAATATATGTGTGGGTGGTGTTAATGTAGTCTCATTTGATAAATAAAAACAATAGAATGGTTAGTTGCTTAGAATGATAGGGAGGAATCAGAATCTTTATTTCCATAGAATGTCAATCTCCATTATGTTAAACTATACAAAAAAAATAATTAAATAATGTTCAAGAATATAAAAGAATATAATTTTATTGATCTTTAAAACCTTTCCATTATAATATGCTATAACATTAATCTCTACATGCTAAATGTGTTTATTTTATTTTATGGACTTTTTCTATATCCATAGCTTATGTGCATTAACATTAATCTCTACATGCTAAATGTGTTTATTTTATTTTATAGACTTTTTCTATATCCATAGCTTATGTGCATTCCTATAAATAACCATTTTCATGCTGTATTTAAATTGTAGTATATGTAATATGTATGTTAATGATGTAAAAGATTGTGTAACGCTTATCATGTAATCGTAAAATTGAGGCGATAGAATAAATTACATTAAGAATATGACAAAGAATTTGTTATTACCATTAATATGACCATAGTCAAGTATTATTATTTCACTATAGTACTCTATTTCTGAGTTAGTCAGAGTTATTATCAGACATATATGAATAAACCACTAAACATCACATGATCACTATCTCATACTAGCACATAATTGTTATTAAACAATTCAAAACAAAGCACTGATGAAGGCCACAAGCCAGAAACTAGTCTGGACATATTGGATGAGTAGGCACGAGCCTTCTGGCATCCATTGATTGATCTTGTTAGCACAAGATGGCACTACTATATGGAGAGTTTTGCTTTGTTTTGAATTGTTTAATAACATATATGAATACATAGGAAAATTGCATTTAAATTGTCTATTGCAAAACAAAGGTTCTTACACTAATCTCTCATAGAAGAACAGTAAAGAAAAAAGTATTGTTCATGAGGTTGGCCAAGAGATAATAGTTTAATTGCTTTAGAAACCCTACACTCTAGTTAAAAATAGCTCAATATCTCTTTATTAATCAACATCAGATGGATTGGTAAAACGTCAGTTTCCTGAAAGAAAATACTAAGCCTGATTAGATCTGGAAAAAAAAGTTTAAATTTTATGAAGCCAAGGTTTATAACAGACTATAGGACATCAGGTGGACATATTATTTCTGCACTGTAAGACAGTTACCTACATGCAAACACACACACACATTGTTTACAAAATGGGCCCCATTAAATCAAAATCCCTGGTTCCAAGAGTTTTTTGGATTTGAGAATTTTTCAGATTTCAATAATAAACTTTTTCCCAATTCATTATAAACTCAAACTCCAGGGAAAATATTAAACAAATATTAATACTACTATCTATAGTTGTTACATAATGAAATAATTTTTGTATGTAGTAATAATAATATAGCATTTAAAAATATAGAATGTAATTATATTAGCAATAAAAAATTTATTTGGCAATAGAAATTTTCAAATTAGAGATATTTGGATTAATAGCATCATACCTATAATAATCTCTGTGTTATAATGTAGAAATTTGATGATGAGCTAAATAGGTAGTGTCACCTCCATCCATCTGATACATTAATTTGATGATGGGTAAGAGTGTAGATGACTGTCTCTAGAGTATTCTCTTCACTGTTCACTATGTCTCCAAAATCATTGATCCAATTCATTACCTATTTTAAATGGTCTTAAAACTAGTGCTCTATTCTTGTTTAACTTAACAATTAATTTCTCAGAATGGAGTACTAGTATTTTGTTTTTGTTTAATATGTTTACCAGATATATCCAGCCTAAATAGACTGTGTCTTTTTTAATTGGTTACTTTAATATTTTTTTTAAGATTTAATGTAAATTATACAAAAAAAATTTGTTTCATCTTCAATTATATGTAAACCAAAACTAAATGTAAATGCAATATTATAGCATCTATTTTTTTCCTGTCTCTAAATATCACATTTCAAACATGAGTTTATTTATTGCATCCACATTTTCTCACAATTTAAATAATATACTTCTGTAATTAAAAGCATAGGTACTGATTTTTTTCCCAAGCATTTTTTATTAACGGTGACTTCCTTCGCATAAATGTAATAACACACGAGCCAAAACTATATATAAATATGGTACTATAGCATCCACCCCCCACTAAATATATCATTTAAAACATAAATTTATGTACTGTAATCACATTTTCTTCATGATTTAAATAGTGTACTTCTATAATTAGAAGCTCATGTACTGATTTCTTTCCTGAGCATTTTTTGTTAATGGTGGAATTAATTACTTGCTTCATGTAAACATAATATTTTTAATTGGTTATGAATTTGACATGTGACAGCCTTATGAACAAACATACATTGACCAGTCAGATGACAGAGAAAGTAGGGATTTTATATATAAGATATATATCAGATTTCAGTATAAATCATATGTTTTACTTTTTATAATTCTTAATAGAAGATATCATGTTGATATTTCAAAATAATTAATAGTACAATCAATTATGAATATCCGAAATGAAATCTTAAAATATAGCAAAATTTGTTTAAAATTTAAAATAATTACTTTTTCATTGCAATATATAATAATTGTCTCATTGGATATCTCAATACTGTACCATATTCATAACCTGGGATTTGAATATGGTTATGTGAATCTTAAGGGGGGGAATGTAAAATCAAAAGCATAGGATTCTTCTTTGGGTATCTAGCTTATAACCAATATTATTTGTTATCCAATATTAGTTGGTAATGGATATTTAGCAATTATTTGATAGTTGTTAATAGTTTCATGTAAATATGAATTGGTCACATGAGAATTGATAGTATTTCCCCAAACATAAAGTGGCATTAAAATGGGGAAAACTCTCCATACAGTAGGGCCATTTAGTACAAGCCTGAGTTTTCAATGGGTGCAAAAAGATTTGTGCATAAAATCCCTATCTAGTGCCTACTCATCCAATATCCCCAGACTAGTTTCTAGCTTGTGGCTTTCATCAATGAGGAGCCATGGATCTGGGAGCACTGCACATAGATCTTAGAATCTAATGCAACCTTCACTCCTCATTGATAAAAGCCACAAGCTAGAAACTAGTCTGAGGATATTGGATGAGTAGAAACTAGATAGGGATTTTAAGCATGAACCTTCTTGCATCCATTTATTACTCTGGCTTGCATTGAGTGGCACTACTGTATGGAGATTTTTGCCTATTTTAATAGCTTGAACAAGCATAAGAAAAGGTGATCATGTGATGAAGTGGCATTATTGTCTTTTAAAATGTCACATTCTAATAGAAGCTGAAAACATGATTTATTTATTTTTTCAATAGGTAATATCATTTTGGAAGAAAATTTCAGCATATAACATCAGTTGACTATCTTATAGTCTAAATATAAATATTTTAATTATTACATCTATCTTCATACAGTATGAAAACTCCATTTCTGAAATGTAATAATTTAAATATAATAACATTGATTTTTACATGAATAAAATATAATTTCTGGGCATTTATAGTGGTGTGCCCAAAATATTGTATTAAAATATATATATTGAATATAACCGTTTACCCTAGAAAAGAGTGTGTGGTCTTAAAAATGCATTAAGGTTGTAGTTAAAAATCATAATATCTTCTACAGGTAAGAACTAATGTTATTATATTTAAATTGTTTCATATTTCCTTCTATTATTTAAATTATTTTTATCATATTGTTTCCATTATATATATATATATATAATTAAAACATTTTATTATAATTTAAGAAAATCACCATTTTTTTTAGAAATTTGCCCCATTAATTAAAAAGTGTGTTACATGATTTTTAAAATATATTTTATTATATTTGTCTTTTAACTCAATTATGTAAATCTATTTTTTATAAATTACTTATTATTATTATTATTATTATTATTATTATTATTATTATTATTATTATTATTATTATTATTATTATTATTATTATTATTATTATTATTATTATTATTATTATTATTATTATTATTATTATTATTATTATTATTATTATTATTATTATTATTATTATTATTATTATTTTAAATATTTATTGTTATGTTTATTATAGTGTCATATATTTCATTCATTAAATTTTATGTAGGGATCTTTCATGCCAGTTTTAATTTTGTAATTAATAGTTTTTCTATTTTTGTTTCTATTGCATTATTTGTATAATTAATTGTTTTTGTATCATATTATTTTATTATAAGTTGATGATTTTTATTTGTTTATATTTTACAGCCTTAATTGCATTAATTTAGTTTTAAGTATTTTTTTGTTTCTCCTATATATACTCTCTTAAATTCAACTTATAACATTTTTAAAATTCTCTTTATATATGTCATCAGTATTTTTATCTGTTGGATTGTGAATTTTTTTTTCTAACATAGTTTATGACTGTGATTTTTTACTGTTACTAATAATTTATATTTTTACCTACAATTATTATTATTATTATTATTAACATTTATAAATTTGTGTGATTGTTTATTTTTTTAATAAACATACTATATATATATATAAGTATAATAATGCTCAAGGTTAAATCTGTTTATAAGTAACCATTAAAAAACAGTTAACACTTGGACAATTCCAATATAGATAACAATCAACAATATCAAACTGTTGTCATGGTAACCTCCACTTAAAATAAATGTGGAATCCCTTTATTGTTAAAAGGAGGTTGCTTTGACAACAGTTTGAAATTATTGACTGTTATTTATATTGGGATTGTCTAAATATTGAGTGATTTCTAATGGCTATATATATATATATATATATATATATATGTAGGAGATATATAACTGATGATGTTTGTCTTTTGGGATAATCTACCTATTTTATTTTGAAAAAAGTTTACAAAAGTGGAATATTTGATGGAATACAATGCACACATACATAAAATGAATGAGAAGTTCCATATTAGATCTTCCATATCACGGATTTATTATATACATTTATATATATGAATTATAATACCATTCAGAACTGAGTTAGCTTTTGATGTCAGATGCAAACCAAACATTTGGCACACATATTTCCTCCATCATCAATTAGAAAGTACCTATTGTTTCCTACACACACTGAATGAATAAATCTTACATAGTCACAAACAAAATAAATAAGTTCACAAAAATAGAATACTTGAATGAATACACAGCATATAGACATATTATGAATGATAGTTTTATATTCTATTTTCTATATAATGGATTCCCCTCTTTTCTTCCAATGAGTAAGCTTGTGGTTTTAAGACCTGTAGAGGTCCCTACTATCGCATTTTATACGCACGTGCTTGAGGCTACAGCCTTAATGAATATTATTTACATAATCAATGTGCATTTAAATAAATTTATAATTATATACATTTATATATATATGAATTATAACTGCATTCTGAACTGTACTTAGTTTTTGATGTCTTGAGTTAACCAAACATTTGCATCTTTCTTTCCTCCATCTTCAAACAGGAATTAGCTGATTGTTTCCTAAACACACTGAATGAAGAAACCTTAGGTGATCACTGGCAAACTAAATTTCAAATAAATTGAAAATATTTGAAAAACATTATATTGGCATATTGCAGCAGTGTTTGTTACATTATGTCCAATCAATTGGTGCATAGTGATTTTTTTTGCATCTGTATCCCATAAGCTTGTCTCTGGTTGCAATTCTGTAGAACCCTATAAATAATTACTATATAAATAATGATATTATAAAATAGATATGACATTTTGTATTGTAAAAGCTGTTATATTTAGTCAAAAACTATGAATAAATCCAATTGCAGTAATATTTAACTATGATAGTTTTATCTATGAACAAGAGAGAATAATGCCTTCTTCAGTATTTTATTATTGGTGCTGATGGATAGACTTTTGCCTTAGCATGCTATTTCATAACTATTTTACACACACATACACATATATATATATATATACACACAAAGTTAGCACATTCCTTAATACAATTTATTTTAATATTTTCTTATTCAGAATAACATTGTAAACTTTAATACATTTATTTGAAGCAAAAGCTATGCTCTTTATTTTTAAAATTGTATTGTTGACATGTATAATTGTTTTAACTATTAACAATTAAAATTGCACTTATTTAGAAAAGAATACATTTCTTTTAAAGTATTATATATAGACCTCGCAAAACAAGCTCTTAACAAGCTTTGAGAATATCCTCAACCCCAGACTGGTTTCTGCATCTAGCATCATCAGTGAGATGCCAGAATATTCATTAGATTAAAAATACTAGGACAAGCCCAGCATTTTATCTAATGTATAACTAAATTTGTAAATATGAGCTTTATTAAAATTAGGTCATGTGACATCTGACTTGATTTTTTTTATCATTTTATCTTTTAAAGTAGTGGAATTAAGTAGTAACATAAACATTAGTGGTTGTAATTAAATTTAAACATATATCTGACTTCTAATTATTAATTAACATATGTAATTACTTAGCTTTACACTTTTTTCATACTCTAATGAAATACTCCAAAACTTGAGCTGAGTCGATTTTTAAATTCAGTATTGAGAAAAAATTGAAGGAACATGAATTGTTATATAAGCGTGTAAAAAATAAAAATAATGGTGATTTAATATCTTCTTCAGTTTTCTTTGATCACGAAAAAAACATGTAAATATAAATTTAAATTTAATTTTGAAAATGTGAAAATTCTTCATGAAAAGAGAAACCATAGTAAAAGAAAAATTAAAGAGGCAATTTTTATAAACAGGAATAAAACGCATTTAATAAATCGACAAGCTTCTAACATTAAAATACGAGATTCGTGGAATTTGAATTGATGACGTTTGCTTCCGCTTTTGTTTTTGAATTTAATGGCAGTTGAGGCAGGTTAGAAAGTAACCGAAAGTACTTCTGTGGATTTAAGGATTGTTTGTAATTGTTTGTAAACCGTTAAAAATATTATTTCAATTATAATTACAATATTGTTTTTGATTAACGGATATATATATATATATATTCTAACTTAATAGCACAAAGTTAACTTTCAGTGACTTCTCACCAGAATCATAATGCAAAAGAGAGGTAGATGTCTTGTGTTTCTTGTCAAAAAATAGAACATATGACTTTTATAATTCACATTTCTCATTGCAATAATTTGCATATTTTTATAACTTATATAATCAGCCTGCTTCTGGCCTTGCTAGTTAATTAATTTTGCACTATGATTCTGGTGGCAAGCTACTGAAAGTTAACTTACTGCTATTAAGTTAGAATATATATATATATTTGGTATAAAAATACCTTTGACTCAGCTCAAGTTTTGGAGCATTTTATTAACACATGATAAAATAAAAGATAGTGTTTGACCTTAGTTTTCTTGCATTGTGTACTACAAGTTTTCAGAATCTTTCAATCTTTATAAAAAGTTTGTTTTTCAATTGCACCTTTTAAATTGTGATCAGATATTTGCTAAATATAGGTGCAATTGAGAAATTGTATTTTGATTACTACTTAATCCAGACAAAGTTTTTTCAAAGGCTTTTTCTTCAAGTTCTCATGACTGCCAGACTTCATTACTTTAACATAAGTTATAATTTATTTAAGTAATATTTTTTATTTAATCTTAAATACATATACATGTAATAAATATTAAACACAGTACAGTAAATTTGCAGGCCTGAAGACCTTTCGATGCAGGAATTTCAAGCTTAGCAAATTCGAGGCAGACAGCAAATCTAACATCATGAATTATATCAAAGACCTAGGCTGCTTTGGATATAAACACAAGATACTCATCAATATTATTAACAGATTTTATACTAAAATCAACTCCTAACCCACACCAGCCAAAGTTATGCCCTGGATATCCCTACTCTATATACCTAACATCTCTAGAAGTATAAAAATATGTGCTTCAGCACATACAGAATTAGTCTTTGCATTATTCTTATGATAAATTACCTAATCAATAACTCAAAAAACAAATTTTTCCTGAACAAACTCCCCAAAACATATATAAGATTTCCTGCAGCTGTACCAATTGCAATGCAATTTACTTTGGGGAATCTCACACCAGCCTTGCAACTAGATTCTCCCAACACCAATATTTATATAAAAGTACCAAAGTTAATGATAAACACAAATTTATATTTCTAAATTATGAAAATAACTTTGGCCACACATTTGAATCTGCACTAGCCACAGTTGTATGCTTGGAGAGAAATGATGCAAAATGCAATGTAAAGGAAGCTTGACACATCACGAATGATGCCAATGTGATCAACAAAAAATTCCTGCTTTCTCCTCACCAAAAAGTGGGTCTTGTAAACCATCTCATTTACATACCATTTATTTCACCTACACTGCATAGTCACATTGCTATGATTATTATATCACTATAAGATAATGAAAGCATGCTTAGCATATTATATTAAGTATATAAAAGTCTTATCCAAGAGAGTTCATATATCTCACTTCCTATTAATTTATTTTCAAGTTTTTTTTTAGTTGCACCTCCAAGCTCTTATATATATGTAAGTTGTTGTAGACATATTTTAAAACAGAATTTTAAAATTGCAATTTATTGTTGTTTTAAAATATATTTATTAAACATAGTAATATACAGTTAAACTTTATAAAAATTTACATAGTATTCAAAATGAAACTTGAAAAAGTCAATGTAGAGAAAAGGGTATTTTAATAGGATTAAGAGGAAAATAAAACTTTCACCCAAATATCATCATGTAGACTCACAGGTGAAAGCAGAGAGTCTCGCTGCTTGACTTGATCAAGAAGCTTAATAAAGACACTTAATGTCTACTTAAGATGAGGGTCATGTTAATTCTTTACATTCTGTTTTAAATTAATCTTTAAAAAATTTATTTCTCTTTTTGTATTTTATTGATTTCCTTTATTTAACAGTTTCAACTATCTAGAAAGCTTCTTCAGAACTGTTTAAACAGCTTCCTCTAATTTACATAGAGTATATAAATTATAAGAAGATATTTAACACCTCACAAAAAGACTGGAACAGACAATTGAAACTGTAAGATTAAGAAAAGGAATAAAGCTGTAAAGAATGCATAGAAGGATGTATTTTTTTAGAGATTTATTTTTTATTTATACAATGCAAAAAGAATAAAAAAGGTACTTAAAAAAACCTTGAAAAGATATTCACTTTTCTTCGAAAATGGCAGGTACTTCTAAAAGCAGAATTTTTTTTAATTACTGTACTCTACAATCATGTATTATAAGCTTGAGCAATCAATGGCTCCTAAAAAATATAATAGTGTATCCATTTGTAACTTGTGGCCTTTAACTTTTTTAAAAATGTTTACTGAACTTAATTTAAATGCATAAAAGGGCTTTAATTATTATATTTTACAACAGAACATTATTTGAAATAAAAAACGTAAATTTTTAAATTCAGTTGATAAACATTTTAGAAAAAAAAAATGAAATGAAAATATTAATAAATAAATATTAATTTTTTGATGACTATGATATTAAAATAATTTTGAACTGAGGAAATGTATTACAAATATATAATCAGTAGATATTTAAGTTAATTTTTATAATTCTTTTAGTAATCTAAATTTAAAATAAGTGAAAGTATTATAGTAAGCATTGGTGGTCGAGAGATCAGTTATGGCTGCTTTGCAAGCAGTTGTCCTGGGTTAGTGGGTTTGCTTCCCGGATGATGCTATGACATATGAGGAAAAAAAAAGTATTATATTTATTTATTTATTTATTTTTTATTTAAATCATTAAACAATAGCAGGGATATATATAAGGGTGCTTGTATAGCCTATGCTGTATTACAACAACAAATAAATGAAGCAATTATAATAATTAATTTATTTTATAAAATGTCAAAAAAATGGGTTCAGTATTTATCAAATAATAAAGTGTTATGTTTAATCTTTAACTGATTTAAAGATTATATCTGGGCCAAAGACAATCTCTAGTTTACATTCAAATATCAGGCTTTCACGCCAATTGTGCATGCGCTTTGCGAGTGTTAATAATAAATGAACACTTTCCTTTCCAATACAAGATATAGTATTTATGCAGGAATAAAATGAATCCACTTATTCCTACAACTCAAATGCTTATATATGAGCAAATCTGAAGTACTGGCAAGGAGAGCATGAGGATAGACTACTCACTTTAAATTACTATTTACGATGTCTGAATGAATGACATCGGTGAAATTGTCTAGAATTTACTAAACGTCACTCTAACTGAAACTTAATCATATGTAAACAAGCATTTATTTTTATATAGCGCTATAGCAATAATCATTGATGGGTTTGTCTGAGATGGGTTATATTAAAGCTATGGATACAGTAAGATTAATACTTGTAAATCAAAATGTAACATTTTACTATTGATAAATTCTGAACAAATGATAAAGTTATATGTAAGGAGATTGTGATCTGAGTTAATTGATGAGTACTGGTTCAGCACAAATGGATCTTGGGGTTATTTATTTTTTCATGTGTCTTCTATTCATGTTTCAAGCATGTGGTGTGAAGTGGAAGTTATTAATTGAATCTATAAAAAAAATAATATGTTCAAAAACATAAAAATAATTTAGAATATTTATAAAATCATTTTGAAAATAATATATTTCAGAAAACAAGTCTATATCCAATGATTACAAAATACGTACATCCAACAAGTGTCGCCTTCACAAGTTTTTTGCAAAAGTGAAATTGGTAATGAGATGAACTGCAAGTTCATAAGAAATTAAATGACCAAACTATTTTATAGGCTGTAAGAATTTAAGAAGCACAACAAAGTAAATAGTAAGCCAAGTATTCAATAAAAAATATACTTCTAATAAATCAATAAGAAATTAAAATCTATGAAGGTTTTCACGTATACACATGAAAAGGTTCATTTATATGAAAAACTATTTCAAGTAAAATTGTGAAAGTAAATAATGTGGTTAAGTATTGCTGTTACTTCAAATATTATATTTCATTGAGTGATGCAGTGGGAAGGTGGTGACACTTAGCCGTAACCACTGTTTGAATAAGTATATATTTTTCAATTTTCTCATTTTTAGAATTGAATATTTTATGGATTTGTATTTGGCATTATTGCCAAAACTTTATTTACTATCATGATTGCACCTTTTGCAGTTTTTCTTGTAAGTGCAACATTTCACCTGTCTTTATCTCATACATCATTTTGGAATTTATTATAACTTTCTTATAAATTACATATCTTATTTTTTTTGTATTGTTATGTTTGTTAAATCCTTACTTATACTCAATCTATGAATTAGATTTTATGAAATTTCTTTTGCACTCTGACTTTAATTTAATTTGTTACATATATTTGTGATGATCACACTTAATAAAGGTATTTATTTGCAATCATTGTATACTGTGACTAAATGTGGAATTTTCAGGTTTATTATTATGTTTGTTAAATCTTTACTTATACTCAATCTATGAATTAGATTTTATGAAATTGCTTTTGCACTCTTCTTTAATTTAATTTGTTACATATATTTGTGATGGTCACACTTAATAAAGGTATTTATTTGCAATCATTGTATACTGTGACTAAATGTGGAATTTTCAGGTTTATTTTTAAAATATATTATTATTATATTTTTAAACATATTATTATTATTATTATTATTATTATTATTTTTTTTTATTATTATTATTATTATTATTATTATTATTATTATTATTATTGGTTTTTGACTTTTTATAAAAGTATATGAAACGTATGGATTACTTTTTTATATGCTTTATTTGTATATTGTTGCCAGGTTGACAGTGACTCTATCTTCTAATAGAGCATAGACTATATAAGCATCAAAATAAATTTAATACATAGAATGTTTTGTATATGTGTATTCATTAAATAATAAAATTACGTTAATATTTAATAATAATATTTAATATTTTTTTAAACTTTCAGCAGCATATAATTTTTTAAAATTTATGTTTACGATAAAGAAGTGTAGAATATTATTTGAATTATTAATAGCTGTTGTCCTTATCTTACAAAATCATTAATATGAAGGCTGTAGAATCAACACTGTTTAAAAAATGGCATTATATGTGTATGTACTTTCTTAGGATTACTGTTTTGGTTAATGAACATATGAATATAAATTTGACATTGGGTCTGCAATCTTTTTTGTATATTAGTAGGTTTAATAAAAACCTTCTCAGCTATAGAATTATCAATATATCATCATCAATTTTAAACATCAATTTACTTCAGAATGAAAGTTTCTCATAGTTTATTCCAGATTCTTTGCTCTTTAGCCATTCTTTTCTACTTCACACTAGTAATTTTTTTAATTTCATTCATCCATCTCACATGTGGTCTCTTTCTATGTCTTTTACAATCTCTTGATATCCATTTTAAAGCTCAACTGACATTCTATTATTATTACTTTTAGAAATATAAATAGACATACACATATAGTCGTTTATATATATATGCACATGTAAACAATTAAATTGTTAGTTATTATGTAAACTTTACCTCATGATGTTTTAGAAAACATTCGGAGTTTGTGAAGTGTGCATATAATAATAACATATAAAAGCTTTAAACTGTTAAAATATATTACCAGGATGATTGCCTTGTTTAAATATTATTTAATGCTTTTTTTAAAGGGAAAATGATTTTTTTTTGTCCATGTCTAAAAAATATTCGAAAAAATAAAATTTTTAAGAAAAAAAGCTTTTTTTTTCTTGTGATTAAAAAATATTCGAAAAACTCAAAACGAATAGTAAGATTCGTACTTTGGAATGTGGCATTTTGCTGGTCAAATATAATCAAATAAAGAAAAATGTACAGTTTTTTAAAAATATATATAAAAATATACAATGGAATGTTATATTACAAATATTAAAAATAAAAGGAATGGGAGAAGGGGGTACTTTATTAAAAGGAAAAAAATGATTAGATTGAAGAATATTATTATTGCAACAACAAAAAAAAATCATCAAAATGAAAGAAAAAGGAAGAAATTTCGAATGTCTTAGATTGTGTGTGTAGCTTTGCGTAAAAGGAAATTATGTATAATTAATATATATGCATGCGAAAGGAAAATGTATAACTTATTATCAGTATTACCATTCTTAATAAATAGTTATTTAGGTCAAATTCGTTTACTTATAAAAGTAGTCCACTTTAGCTAGTTCAAATCGATTAGAATTACATCTGCAGTCTAATTACTTAAACTTGACCAAGGTTTTGTTCTAGGCTTTTCGAGAGCTAGGTTAATATTTGTCAGTACGACTATTGTTGTGGGTGGGAAAAGTCTGACGTGGGATATCTCATTTCATACTTAATAGTTCTATTCAACATAATTTGTTTGATTAATCTTTGCTAGATTAAAAAGCTCATACTTAAATTCCATACTGACATATGGATCTTTTAGAAATTGACAATATAATTCAATATTCTCAATAGCGTTTTCTAAATCTTAATATATTAAAATGTAAAGAAGTAAAATGAAACCGCAGACGAGTTTTGATCTTAGGATTAGCCTTTTTTTTTCTTCACAAGAACTATATTTAAAAAAAAAAATACCAAGCTTAAACGAATTCTTTATTATTATAATAATAATAAAAACGATATCAAAATAAATAAATCATTTCTCAAAAATATTTTACATACTATTGTTATAGATTCTTATTAAACTTAACCGTCAATAATGAACTTATTTAAACTATAAAGCTCCGGATTTTATTCAGAATGGCTGACTAATTAAACAATAAAAATGTAAACGAACAACCAATAAGGTTCACAAACCAATCAAAGAACTAGATCTGGAAATACAATAATTCACAGTAAGGTAGGAGAGTTAGTTATAACACTAAAGTCTATTTGATAGAGAAAGAATCTAGTGGAAGTATTACTTAATTATATTCAAAGTGTATTTCCCAGCCAGAAATTATTCTTGACTGTAAAACACGTTGCCCATTATATGCGAATGTAGTCAAGCTCACGTTTAGATCAGGAAGTTGTTGCTAGCAAACATTCTTAGACTTTTCCTGAGGTAAGGCATTATGGCTGGAAATTTCAGATTTATTCCAGTAATTCAGGCATTTCCCCAATCGCTGTTTGGCAACAAATATGCAGTTTTATTGTTAACCATAATGGATGGTGCTTAAAACTGTTGGAATTGTGTTATTACTGTAAATAGATGTAATAAATGTTTTGATGTTATTTTAATAGTATTTCATTTATTTATCAATCAGAAACCACTATTTAGAAGCATCAAATATATACTCAGTATATACACAATAGCTATAATGTATGTATAATCAGGAAATATTTAACTTAATTTATTCAATATACCATAAATATTTTTGCATCTCATACCTTCTAAGCATAATCCTATCAATGATAAAAAGAACTCATGTCAATCTACATTGTTAGAAGGATATAAAATCATCATGTAAGACATGAGTTGATAACCAATGGCAGAGAGTGCTAAAAATCTCCTGATCATGGACATGAACAACAATGTGATAATGATCTCTTATTGGCCACTTATAACTGTCAATCATGTTCAAACTAAGAAAGATTGCATGGATTCAAAAAATTTTGTTAATAATATGTGGGTCTTTGTCAATCATTGAATGTAGAAATCATTGATTTAAGATATATTAAGTACTAATTTTTTTTATAATGGGGCAAATATTGAAAGCACAAGGAAGGTAAATTCTCCCTCTCCCCTTTCAAAAAATAACAACATTATGGAGATTGATAATTGACCAAATAGGATGGTAAGATTATGTCTGAATTTAGTATGTGCATTATGAAGATTGATAATTTACCTGATAGATTGGTAAGACAAGTTATTGTCTGTATTTGAAATCTTTTCATTAATTTAAGTGTATATCCAACTACTTTTCTTTAAAAGAAGAAGTAGAGAATGTACATTTAGATGTATAAAATTATATTTATTGGACTAAACAATATTCTAAATTGTTATGGATGATGTTATTGTAGATATTACAAAATGATTGAAAGATGAAATTGCCCTAGATATTAAGTAATAGAACTGCAGTCTTATAGAAAAACAATAATCTATATAAATTAATACATTGTACAGGTTTAACACCTGCATTTATATATGTAATATATGCGGGATTCAAACTCAGACTTTCACATGACCTAAAACTCTCAGTACCATCTTATATTGCTAACCCACCTGATCACACACAGGTTGAAAAGATAAATAACCACCAATATACATATTTTGTGCTAAACCAACACTCATCAGTTGGTTCAGATTACCATCTCAACACATATATACAGTCAGTACTCGGCTTTATATTAAGATAGCCAATCTTCATACTTTAATGGACAGGCTTTGAACTACTCCAACCCACAACTCTTCAGTCTTCCATTTCATTGAAAATCTGATGCTGGAATGTTCAAAGCCCACATTAGTGCCAAGGTTGTCATCCTACCCATGTTGATGTTTAGTCATTCTTACCCCTCATGTATAGGAGAATAATCTTGAATAATCTATATATTATATATTTTTTATTATTTTTGAAAAAATCTATATTACAGATGGACATAGAAGTGTTTCAGTAAAGATATATAATATATATTGATGGTTATAATATTGGAGAAAGCCATCAAGCATTGAGGTGTAAAATACACATTAATGCCAAGATTGAAAGACAGAAACTATTAATAAAGATAATATTAATAACTAATAACCATAACTTTTAGCAACACTCCAATGAATTTAAACTACAATTTAAAAACCATGTGAAAATGTTAATAGAATTTAATGATATCTCAGATTTCAATAAATTCAGTAACAAGATAACTGATACTCCACTAAAATCAGCTACACAAATAGCCAATCCAAAACTGTTATAGTTCACCAATAAATTTTCAGTTAAGACAAAGCCGTATAAAAATATTTTAAAATGATCATCCATTTAAAATAATTGAATATCTGGAATTTTATAAAATGGTACAAAAAAAAAGATAAAGATAATATAAAAATATATAATTATTGTGAAGAAAGCTATAAAAATATTGAAAATCACAAAAGTATAAATAACAATTTGATATTGAAAGAAAATTGTTTTAGATAATAAGAACAGAAAAATCTATTACTAAAATGAAAGATAATATTGTGTAATGTTGAAAGAATTCTACAAATTACAATAATAAAAAACAAGAAAACAAAGTAGGCCTACAGTTTTATTTTAAATAAGGGGAAGAAACAAGTAATTAGATCTAAAAATAATTGAAATTCTTGAAGAAATGATGGAATTATTATTGATATCTTTCCAGAAAGATTAGGGGAAAATAAATTGTTCTGGAATAGGTTGCTCTTAAATAAAAAGTTCTTGTGATATTTGAATTTAACATTAATAATTATGTGTACATGCCATTAAAAAAAAGTTTGAAGTCCATGTGTTAAGTAAAGAATTTGGTATAAATAAAATATTTTATTTTCAAAGTTATATGTCAAGATTTATAAAGTTTAATATTCCATAATTATAATGATAATCTGGACCAAGTGATGATTGCTGGTTTAGCATGAAATATTGGTGATTATTTATCTTTTCAGCATATATGTGCTTGAGTGTATCAATGTTATTAGATAGAGTGGAGAGTGATGGGACATCTGAAAGTCTGTGCTCATATACCCTATATATTACATATATAGACACAGGTATATAACAAGCCTGTGTTTCAGTTAATGTGCTTGTTGAAGTTTATTTTGTCAGTTATTTTTGCCTATATAAAGTAAACTTTATTAAAAATGAATTATATACAAGTATTATCATATATACAAGAAAATAAAATTAAGTGGCATAGGCAGATAGGTGCTTACATATTAGTCCTGCAATAGATTTATAATTCATTGATTTTAGAAAGTAACATCTACACAGGACTTTCTGAATTGATTAATTAAAGATTTATTTGGAAAAATGACAACCTAAAACTTTATTTAGTGGAAATGAAACAAACATGCAGTTACATTTTTTGTGAAAAATTATCTTCCACCAAGTAAACTTATACAGATTTATTTTGCAAAATGGCCACCTATAACTTTATTTAATGGAAATGAAACAAACATAATTTACATTTTTTGTGAGTGGAACAAATATCTACAAACATTCTTTTATGACATCACAGCATAATTTAAATCATAAAATGAAGAGAAAACAAAAAAAATTTGCCATTACTTTCTCCTCATCAAAATATCTAATATTTACTTACAAAATTAATTCATTTACTTTTTTTTAAAAGATTGGGGTTTGAACTCAGACTTCCACATGACCCTCAACCATCCATGCTATCTCATACCACTGATACACTTAATAACATATATGTCTTAAAGATAAATAATCACTAATGTACATATTTCGTGCAGGTATAAAAAAGCCTGTACTGTAGAAACAATTTATATTTCTTAGAAGATTGCAAATGTCTTTAATTCAATCTTTATAAACACATTTGTTTGTTGCTGGAAATTTTCATCAGAGCAGGACTAATATATCGGCAAATATATAGTAAAACATGGCATATGAAAATGTAAGCAATAGAATTGATGCATCTAAACAAATAAAGGATAATTCAAATTTGGAGAAAGTAAAATCTTGTGCTTATACTTAGCTGCATCACAGAATAAGCTTGTTTTGGATATTAATAACATGAATTATAGTTAAAATATTGTACAACTAAAAAAATATTAGACTGCCAAATTTTGTTAATAATACTTGTACATAAAAATTTGAGAGCATATATATATATATTAAATGTGTTTTACCAGTTCTTACTTATGGATCTGAGACTTGGACACTTAATAGAAGATCAATACAGAGACTTCAGACCACTCAAAGAAGTATGGAGAGATGTATGTTGGGAGTAACAAGAAGAGATCGAAAACGCAATGTATGGGTAAGAGAACAAACAGGTGTTACTGACCTCATTGAAAAAATTAAAAGATTGAAGTGGAGTTGGGCTGGACATATTGCTAGAAGAGATGATAATAGGTGGACAATTGAAATATTAAACTGGATTCCAAGAGATTGTAAAAGACCCAGAAGGAGACCACATGTAAGATGGATGGATGAAATAAGAAAATGTGTAGGGGTGATGTGAAGAAGAGAAGCTAAAGATCGGAGAAGATGGATTAAACTTGGAGAGACCTTCATCCTGCAGTGGATTGATAATGGTTGATAATGATGATGATGATGATGATTAAATCATTCTACTATTTTTTTAAGAACATTGTATTTTGTTATCAAAAATAATAATACAGCATGCAAGTGACTTGTTTCTAAAAATATAAATAATTACAGTAGCATTATAGAGATGAAAGAATTTATTTTTTTAAACAATTTCATAAGATTAATTATACACTTAAGAAATACAAAAAGTCATAATTATGATAAATAGGGGTGTGTTTGAAAGGCATAAAGTCTATGTTCTGGATGTTTATTGCATGATATACAAATACAAATGATTGAAGATTTAATTGTAGTTAATTAATGAGTAATTCTTAAAGCGTTAACTCTTTCTATAAAACTGGGCAATTCTTAAGAACTCATTGACTTTGATGAAAAGATTCTGATAAACATAAAGTATTTAAATGCACTGATCCGTTTTTAAGATAAACATTGCCAGAATTATAGTACTGAGTAAAGTTATGCAGTATGAGCATGTTTATATAATTGACTTGTAATATAAAAATGAGACATATTATGCAAATAAAGCAATTAAATATTCCATTTTTGGGCAATGAACACATGAGTCCTTTTTGTTGATAGAATATTTATTATATCTTTTCATCAGAACTTGAAGTCAACGAGTGCTTAAGAATTAATTAATGAGGAAAGTTTTGGTAGGAATTAAGTTATTTTAATATCTAAATTATATAGTATTTGTCATTAAAAAATGACACTTGTAATTTAATAGATATAAATTTGTTTAAATGTAGAGAAACTATAATTTGAAATATAGTATGTGCCTGAACCAAGTAATTCACTCAAAATATATAAGATTCAGTTTAAATATCATATGTTTATAAAGTTTAAATATTATAATGTTTATTAAAATTTTAATTATTTATCTTTTCTAAGATAGGTTTTAAACCTTTTGTAATATTTAACTTGTATTAATATCATTTATGTTTTTATTAATTATTGGTAATTTTAAAACAGGCAAAACTATCTATACATATTGCGACTCAATGCAAGCCAGAGTAATCAATGGATGCCAGAAGGCTTGTGCATAAAATCCCCATCTAGTACCTATTCATCCAATATCTCCAGACTAGTGTCTGGCTTGTGCCTTCATCAGTGAGGAGCCTTGGATCTGAGAGCACTGCATTTAGATCTTAGGATCTCATGCATAGCCACCTTTTATCTCTACTTAACTACAAAACTATGAGTCTTAAATTGAAAACACTATATTTTCAATCCAAGCTCATTAGCTTATATAGTCATATAGGTCTGAACTCAGTTCAGCACCTATACATTTTGGTGTCTTTGGTTCTTTAATAACCATAGCCACCACTATCCTATTAGGCAGGATTGGTTTTAAGCCAATAAATATCACATGATCATTTCTTATGCTTGCTTATAACTGTTATTAAAACAGGCAAAACTCTCTATACATATGGTGAACATGTGATTTTTATTGATAGTTTTAATTGTGCTAGCAATCTTCTTCAGAACTTCTATTTATATTTTCAGAACTGCTAACTATTCAAACTTTTAAATTTTACAGTTATATTTAGAAGCATTGTGAAAGTAATAAAGAATGTAAATGATATTAATATCATATGAAATTGGTAATGCAATAAGAAAGATAAAGTTATAAATATTTAACTTGGCTAGTAAAGTTTTGATAGCTTCATCTTTGCAAGTGAAGTCATTATTTAGTTAGCATTTATACAGCAGAATGTTGTTAGGATCATAATTTTTTTTCTCCAAAATATGACAATATGAAATTATAATTTTGAATAATATCCGGAAATCATACTGGTCAAACTTTTAATTTTTGAAAATTAGTATTTCTAAATATAACAATAATATTATCAGTAATAAAAATCATTAATAATGGTTATTAATTATTCTCACATATATACATATATGTAGCCACATATCATTAAATGGTTACTTTTGAGATCAACTTTAAATCTTTCAAATTGCTCATTAATTTAATTAACTATAGTTTTGTCAATGTTTTGTGATCTAAATTGTCTCCCAATACTTTATGTTTAATATTATTATGAATATTTTCATGCATTATTACAATTCTATAAAAAAATTATTAGCAGTTTTATAACATAGTGGTCATTATACCCATATTTAATAACTATAAGCTAAGGTTTAAATATCATTCAGGTAAATTGAAATTATTTCATAACACAAGTAGGGTTACATTTTTTTAGGTAATTAACCCATCTTAAACCAATCAGGTATGCTGAAATTATTTCACAAGTAAGCTTAGGACTTTTTCGGGTAATTAACCCATATCAACCCAGATAGTATCCATCATTGGTCAGTTAATTGATATTTAGTTTCTATTGTATCTTTTCTATGTGAGATAAATGATAATACCTTAGTATAGAATAAGGATGTAATTTTATATGAAAATTTTCTTTGTAAAAGTTGTGACATCTGTGTCAAAATTTGTTAATAAATATCATCATTCAAATTTCAAGGGCTTAAACACTATAGTAAGAAAAGTTTAAATAAATGCATTTTGAATCAAGCTTAGCACTTTTGAGGCCTACTTATGGCATCATATTAGATGTTAACATGAGTCCATAAGTAGGCCTCAAAAGCTCTAAGCTTGACTCAGAACACATTTATTTAAGCTTTTCATACCATAGCATCCAAGTGCTTGAAATTTGAATTTATACTTGCATAAGAAAGGTTGCTAAAGTGTCTTCATTGCATATCAGCATTATAACATTCAATTTTAGAAAAATTTCACTTTTGCAACATTATTATCAATTGTTATTGTTTTTACATTTATTCATAATTCATGTTAAATAAACAAATTATGCTTAAAAACATTACTCAACAACAAATGAACTTTATATGTACAAGCAATAAAATTATGTCTGAGCAAGCTGAAGTTTCCTTTTTGAAAGAGAGAAGAATTAAAGAATCTTTATTGTTAAAAATGTGGTGTACTTAATAAATTAGCTTCTTTAAGAATAGTTTTAATATTAAAATAATTGGGACATAATTGAGAATTATGGGAAATTTATTTATTTTATTTATATATGTTGTTCAATTTGTTATTTGTTTACACTTGAAAAGTCTGTCTTGATAGTAAAACCAATTGGTTCTGAAGATATTTTATAGGTTTTAGATATTTTTGGCTAGTTTTGTGTAATTCTGAATTTGGTATGATTTATTTAATTATACATATACACACAGTTTAAAATTATTGATTGTTATTGATATTGGGATTGTTTAAGTATTGATTGGTTTTTTAACGATTACTTACAAACCCATTTAACCTTGAGGATTATTGCACTTGTTATTTAGGTAATTCTTTGGATGCAATTTGGAATTTATAATTGCAGTTTGTAGTATAATTAATTATTTATTAGTCCACATTCAGAAGAGGCTATATTTCCTCTTTAAAGAGGTTTTAATAATTTCAATGTCTATGGTCAAGTTGCAATCTTTAGTGTGTATATAAGTATATTAGACCATTAATAAAAGTGGGATTTCACAGTTATTGTTTAAAAGTTGCCTTGACAACAGTTTGAAATTATTGATTGTTATTGATATTGGGCTTGTCTAAGTGTCGATTGGCTTTTTAATGATATATATATATATATATAGGTATAAAAAAATTTCAATAAGATAATATTACTATGAATTTATATAGTAATATCAACAGGCTGAAAGTAATGATGTATATAGTTTGCTTTATAATTTATCATTACTATTGATTTATATAAACATATCTTTTTTTTAAAGTATATATATATAATATTAATTATAATGCAAAGATTTGTATATATTTATCTCTATGTATTCTGCATGTTATAAAGATATATATAAATATCAATAAAACTAGTAAACACATAGACAATATCGATAACAATCAACAACCTCGCCTGTTGTCAAGGCAATCTCTTTTTAATAATAAAGGTGGAAACCCACATTTATTTGAAGCTTTAAGTTGTTCATTGGGAAAGACTATAAAAAAATATAGTCAAAATGTTGGAGTATATTTTTGTACATTATAATAATTCATATAATTGAAAGTTGTAATTATAAATTTATTTAAACACACATTAACTAAGGCAGTAACCTCAAGAATGCAGGATAAGAGAAAGGCAGATCCATACCTGGCCATATTAACCTGGGAATTTACAACTGGCCTAAACAGTAACTGATCAACCATCCCCTAAATAATTTACTTGAAAATAACTATTAAGATTTAATAAAATCCTCCAACCATAGCTCACCAAAATAGGGCTTACTAACAATGGGATTTTGTTATAGATTTGATGAATGTTATATTCACCTTGTATCCACTGACTAAGTTCTTCACTTACACTCATTTGTATTTTACTGACTATTGGATCAATCCTTCTTTGTATACATCATCCTGTAACCTCACCTAGCTAATTTTAGTTGTTTCTTTGTATTCGTCTTTAGGTCAAATAAAATTATCTTGAAAGAGAAGAATGCAAGATTTATAAAAAAATAAGTTTATGTGGGGTTTGTTGCATATATATTTATATAGATACTAAACATTGCAACTTAATCACAGAGATTGAAATTATTGATACAAAGAAGTTTAAATAAACCTCTTTAAACAGATAAATATAATCTGTTCTGAATTGAGACTAATAAATAGTCAATTATAATATTACAAATTGCAATTATAATTTTCAAATTGCATCCACAGTATTATTTAACTAATAAGTGTAATAATGCTTAAAGTTAAATGGATTTATAATTAATCATTAAAAGCCAATCAATACTTAGACAATCCGAATATCATTAACAATCAACAATCTCAATCTGTTGTCAAGGCAACCTCTTTTTAACAATAAAGTGGAATCCCACATTATTTATGGTCCAATATATTTATATAGGACACGAAAGATTGCAACTTGACCACAGAGATTGAAATTATTGGTACAAACAAGTTTAAATAAATTTTCTTAAACAGGTAAATATAACCTGTTTTGAATAGAGACTAATAAATAGGTAGTTATAACATTACAAACTGCAATTGTAATTTTCTTTTTATATTTAAATTAGTTAATAGCATAGTTGACTTTTATGTATCCATACATTTTTTAAATTTTATTTGATGGGTTTAGTCTCAAAGACTTGTTTTTATTGGCAACTTTAATGTTTTGTCATCAATTTCACCATTTTGGTCCACTGGAATATAACTTTTTAACCCAATATCTCTGATCCAAAGCTTGCTTCTCTTCTTTACATGACACCAACAAACATTTTTATTTTATATTTCCATTTCATGTGTGATATTTTTTTAGATTTTTTTTAAGAGTTTCTCAGTATTCAGTTTAAGAATTCATTTGAATATTCTGCTATTGTAATCTTTTCTAGCAACCCAGTTTCAGTTCATTTCAATTATGTCAATGATATCAGTTTGTTCTTTTATCCATATTTTACACTTTCAATTCTTTCTCATTACTATTTATATTTAATTGAATGGACTGAAGTCTCTATGCTGATTTTGTGCCAAGTGTCCAAGTCTCAGATCCACAAGTGAGAAATGATTTAAACATCCATTAAAAATCTTTCTTTTTGAACACATAGGCATATTTCCTTTTAATATTAAGTTATGTCTACTAAAAGTATTCATTCAAATTTAATTCCATAAATAAATTAATTAAATATGTTTTCTTCTATACTAATAATTTGATCACCATATTTGCAGCTGTTAATCAATTCTTAATTCATGATAATATTTATTTTAATTTTTGTATGAAAATCCATTGAATATTACTTTAATCTTTTTAATATCTATTTTAGTATAAAGATCATTATATATACTAATTCTAATATTCTCATGGATAAATGATGAATTTATAGTATTATTTCCAGGAGCTCCCATATAATAAAAATATAATAGCTAAATAGCTGATGTTTCAGTACAATAACACGTACTTTCCTCAGATCTTCTTTCTCAATATGATTTGAGAAAGAAGAAGATCTGAGGAAAGTACATGTTATTGTACTGAAACATCAGCTATTTAGCTATTATATTTTTATTATACGGAAGCTCCTGGAAATAATACTATATATATATATATATAAAACACTCCGCCATTATTTTGGACTTTATTGTTATAGTTTGTCAAAAATGATATTTAAAAAAGATAGCTGGTATTACAATAAAGTAATCTGTTTGTGGAAAATAAAATATTATGTAGCTATATAAATATACTATTGGATATAATATATTTATATTTTGCTTTTAGATAAATGTTATTTTATTAATTCTGGAATCACAATCCTTGTGGTTTTTACTTTCACTTCAAACCATTGTAATTAAGTCATGGCTTAATTTGATCCAGTGTTCACAAATGTGTTCTGACTATACATTTATAAATGAAATGCAAAATACTGGTTACTATGGTTACTATATGGAAACAAATATTTATTGTTTCATTAGTAGTGATATTAAAAGAAAATTTAACAATTAACAATGATTTTATATTCTTTATAAAACTATACAATAATATCAAAATAAAAAAGTATGATTGAAACATTTTAAGTAGCATATAATAAACTTATTTAATTTAAATATATATAAATTGCATCTTAAATAAACGAGATGCTGCATTAATTCCAGATATATTTTCATTAACAAAAAAAGCCTCAAAATAAGATCTCCTTGCTCTATGTTCAACCAATTTCTCTTTCAACAGCTAAAGAGTTACATTATAAGAAAATGAACTTTTGTGAGTCCTGTGACAATTTTTTTTAGATCTATCAGAAATATTCAATAGATTTGATCTTTACAAATAGTACTAGATTCTCACCAACATATTCAGGACTAATCATGGACATAGTGCATTTCTGCTTCAGAAATAAAATTTAACAGGTTCTTATTTAGGTAATTATGGAAACACAAATCATGAATTTTTTACTTGATTGTCTCATTTATACATACATTAGCACAATTGAAAACTAATAAAGTCATTAATTATTTTATTTTCTGCTTAGAATTTCTTCAGTTTCCTTTATATTTTTGTTAATAGTCAATTAACTATAAAAAAAAAAAAGATCTATTTGCTAAATAAAATCAAATAAAATATGGAAATTCAAAAATTTATAAAGTAATATTATTTTCAAAATGAACCATTTTTAATATCCCAGATTTATTTGATAGATTTTTGCATGATTTTCTTTCATAATTGCTAATTTGAATTTGATATTAAAGCATGATATTTTAGACTGTAAGTTAATCATTGAATTACTATCTAAGATTCACTTCCATATAAAAAAACAAATACCACAATACATGAAAAACCTGTATATTTTAAATAAAATATTTCTATAGATTTCTATATTTTCATTTAACTAATAATTAAATATATAGTTTTATTCTGTTTTCATTTCTTCTCGTTATTCATTACACATTATCTTACTTAAAATATTTAATTTTACACACACATTTTAACATTATTAACTCTAGACCTTCATCAAAATATATGTAATATAATGATTAATATTTCTGGAATTGTTATAAAATCACTTTTAGTATTATGATGTGTCTAATGTGATAATGTGTCAAGTGATCTCTGGCCTGATTAGAATTGTCATTAGGCATCTTTATCTATTCTGATATTATATATATTGAGGTCTTGGTGGATATTCATAGCAATGTTAGTCAGTTATCCATATCCCTTTTTTGATCTTTTAAAAATATTAACCCATGTGACTTTATTCACTTTAAAATATTTTTTTGTCCCTTTCAACTCAGTAGATATGGCATCAGTTTATGTTATATATGGAGCCTCTTCTTTATTTTTTTTGGGATGACACCAGCTTGTCTTAAAGTTTTGCTATTCTTGTACTTAGTGGCCTGAACTATTTAGTCTCAAACCAGAATGTTTAGATTAATTTTGTTATTTTAAGGGTGTTCTTAGTAAGTTGATTATCATTATCATCACCACTCAAAATACATATCAAGATATTTATAAAATATTTCTATCGCTTTTGTTTTTGGTCTTCTTGTAAAGTCGATACCACTTTTTTGGTCAGTCTTATTATTATGGAACATAATCTTGTGTTATTATCAGAATTAGTTCTCCATTTTTATCTTTTAGTATGATTGCGTTTTCTTATTTCATTGGCCTTTTCTCAATTATTTCACTTTTACCTGAGTCAACTCTAGTTGAATTTCTTCCATTTCTTTTTTTATTCTAGCCTCATTTAGTGTTGTAAAATATCAAATTCAAATTCTTGTTGTAAATTATTCAGTTACAGAAAATAGTTTGCTGCATTGGTTCCAGTTTTAACTCCCACGTTCTCAGTATCAAAGGGAAAAAGAGAAACAGAACTTCAAATGGGTGTTAAATAGCTTTTATTGCCATTTTGCACCTATTGTTTATGCAATCTTAATACAAATGATACAAGAGTAGATATCTGTTTTTCTTCATAATACTTGTAATAAGCAGAAATAATCAAGTTGCAATTTACCAAATCTAAGCAAATTTCTTTTTGATACAGACATTAAGAATATTGCATCTGGATTTTTTTAAAACTAATAGTGATTTTATTGCACATTTAATATATATATATATATATTAAATATATAACAAACTAACCAAAGGAAATACATATAAAAATATATAACAAACTAACCAAAGGAAATACATATAAAAACAAAAAAAAAAAAGACTTATAAATCCAATAAATAATATTATATTTCAACCAGAGGACTGGTTTTCATCAGAAAGAAAAAGTATTTTTTTTCTTTCTGATGAAAACCAGTCCTCTGGTTGAAATATAATATTATTTATTGGATTTATAAGTCTTTTTTTTGTTTATATATATATATATTCTTGCTGTGATTAGAAGGTTTGCTACACCAATATAAGTTTCTATTTTTTTTTCTAAACCCAATAATAAATATTTTCTAATAATTTTAATGTTTTAACAAATAAACATTATATGTATACTTTGTTTATAGATAACATGTGCTATAAGCAACAATTCTCATCTTACTTCAGAGCCATCTATTATAAGCTTGAATAATAAAAATGACATTAGAGTTGTGATATGACATTCATTATTTCCTATACTGTACCATTTAGATTCAAGTAATTCTCTTTATCCATAGAAGCTTGGTTTTAATGCACTTCGTACTCTTGTATCTAATGTATGTCTCATCCAACAACCATTTCTATTTTTTTATGATCCAAGTAATAGCTTGAAACTCAAAAGTACTTTAATGTTTTGAATTCAAATTAACTTGTTTGTATAATCAAATAGAAATGACACTAGATTAGTAACTTTTAGAATTCTCATTTTTACAAAGACTGTTAACATTATTCAACTTTTTAGCTTAGATAATATAAACCAGAAAATATTAATTAAAATATACAATTTAAAGTATTCTAAAATAAGTCAAGAAAATGTAATCACTATGCTTGGCTTAATAATTTCTAGTCGTTTCACTTCAACAATAAACACCAACAAGAGCTATCATAGATTGGTATAAAAACTTAATTAGCTCTAGAGAGATTATAAATTAGTAGTTTCCTGGCAACATCAAAGGCAAAGGTTATCTCTGTTTACATGGCTAAAATCTAATTTTCATTCTTTATTAAAATAACAAACCATGGAAAAATATAAAATATCAATAGATACATTAAAAAGATTATGAAAAAAATTGCCAAGACTCCATTGATCTTAATATTCTCTTCTTCTCCATTCATCTTTTATTATTGTCAAATTCATTGGATAATAAAGAATAATTTCATGATAGTCATATCATCAGTTGATTAGAAAGTCAGATATTCAAACACTCGAGTAGCAGCTTAAACAGAGCAATAATTGATCAGAATTTTTTTGGTTTTACTCAGCTCAGAATTAAGCTAAAAATCTTTAACTTCGAAATTCACCTTTCCATCAACACACTAATCAATAAATGCAATTTTTGCTTAGACAAAGATCATGATTATGTGTTTTTTCTAGTCAAAGCATCATTAGCAAGAAGCTTTGCTGTTAATTAATTATATGGCTTTTAACATATAGCATACAATGCATAAGTTAAACTTATATGTATGCAATGCTATCATAATATAGCAGTAAGTGTAACTTCTTATCATTCTCATAATCTGAGTTTAAGTTCATACTAAATAAAAGTTACTTTTTTTTTCTCATATTTAAACATCTTTTTTTTGTCACCAGTAGCAAGTCTATAATCAATATAGTTAACCATCCAATATTTGTGAGCAAATGGATATCCTAGTATTCGTTTGTAAAGATAAAAGTAGAAAGGCAATACACCTATAAATCTCAACCAGCAGCTATAAAGCAGTGAATACTATCGACTCTTTAAGGTTTTTTTTTTTGTGTGTGTGAGGAGCGGTTGGAGAAACTAGCTCTATAATAGATTTTTAAAAACTGTTTTGCTTTTATTTTACTATATATTTTTAGATGATTATATGCATAGAAGTTAATTGGTATTTTTACTAACTACAAATAAGAACAGTTAGTTTTAAAACAAAGTGATTTGCAAATAAATTTTGTAATAATGATTTTAATAAGATAGGATGCAAAAAATTTGTGAAGACTCCCATGGAGTGGAATTAGCTTTTTTAGTAGCTAATCAGCCGCTCATTAAACTCATCTCTAATTAAGGTAGATAAGCTTGTGCATGAGCCATTTATTATTTAATTATTCGAAATGTAGGAAAAGATTTATGCAAAAGAAATCCAATTTGTGTGGCTTTGTTCTATGTGAAAGATAATGACAAACGCATAAAAGAGAGGGATCGCTCAATGCATTCTTGAAGATATTTTCTTTATTTATAATTACATATTCCATTAAGTTATATTCAATTTTACAAAAAGCTATGAGTTATTATAGAGATATATATATTTTATTTTATTATAATCAGCTTTATACAGCTACATAATAACATACTCATTTATATAATGTATATGTACCAAATTTATATTTTTTCCAGTATGATAAAAACTTTATAGTGTAATGTTTCTGTTACATTAAAAGTATAAAATTTTCATAAGCATAACAACCGTGAATGTTAGTGCATTGATAAGTTAAACAATATATACATATATGAAAAACGAAATGCTAAAACATTCAAGCGTCAAATACTTTTCTGTGTGGATGCTCAGGAGTATAAAATATTTTCTGTATCTATGATCAGGAGTTGCCCTCTGAAATGTATGCATAGTAATAATAATTGATATGGAAAGTTTTACATTAGATGATAGCATAGAATTTAACTACAAGCTTTTAGGATGATTAATACATTTTGAATTGAATGTATCAAACTTACTACACCCATAACTGACACCAACTACCCCTGATAAATACAGTAATATTTCTCACTAATCTTTTTCTAAACTAGATATTGTCTCAAGGCCAGATATAAACTTTAAACCTCAGTTACAGATATTAATATATCTGTTTTTATTGCTATTAAACATGCACACACACATGGTGTTATTCACATTTCTTTCAGGGAAAGTGTGTTAAGAATGTAAAGGATTTGATTGGTTCCATTTCTGAATAGATACATGTAAATGTTAAGTTTTCTATTAATATTTAGTCAGTTATGTATATGTAATAGAGACATTTTAATAATGATATTCTGAATACTTTATATGTTTTTGAACAATAGTTAATATAGTATAATTTTTGTAAAAAACAAAAAGGAAGCATCTTCATATATTGCTTCATTGTATATTTGCTCACAGACAGATTTAAGATATGCAAAATGATGCATATCATAACTCTTCAGGTTTACATTCAATATCTACATGAGGATGCAGTAACACATTCTCATTGCTTCAACAATGTTAATGTTATATATTTTTTCAATATAGCATATGGTTTAAATTATAAACATCTGTTATCTGTTCATAGTTTAGATCATGAGGGGCAGAACATCAATCACTATCCACCATTAAATTGCCAAGAAATATTAAAGTGATCACCTGCATTAAAAATAACTTAATGATAACCCATGCTGCATTAGATAACAATACACAAAAGAAAGGTTTTATACATGTGCAGCTACTATGGGCAAGAATCATCTCTTCCCAATTGAGGCAGTTGTATGTAGTCATTTGATGAATAAGCTGTTTGGTACACATGACTTTATTCTAATTAAACAATGACACACATGTCTGTTACAAATTCATGAGCTTGGAACACATTTACTGGGTAATGCAAATGTGTAATCAAGCATTATCAGATGCATTTAATACATTCCTTTAGCCATCAAGATAACTGGTACTTTTTGTTTTAACATATGCATAGATTTGATTTAAATAATTTAATGTGAAAAATTAGGATTTTATGATATTTGAAAAGAGAGATGTAATTTCTGAAGCAATTAAAAAAAAAAAAAGAAAGACGTAACAATTTTTTTTTTTTTCATATGTCATGGCATCGGCCGGGACGCGAACCTAGAACTGTCTGCAACCAACTATTTGCTTTCATGGCGGCTGCGATACCTCTCAGCTAACAACGCAAGACAAAGACATACAATTTTAGCACAGAATGAAAACAGATTTTCTTCATAATGATGAATGCAAAATGTGTGTGTGTCACACATATAACAGAAGCAAATGCTTCATACAGTAGTGACACTCTATTCAAATCTTAGTAGCCATTAGATGCAAGAAAGTTTGTGCATAAAATTCCTATATAGTGTCTACTCATCCAGCATGCCTAGACTAGTTTCTAATTTGTGGTTTTATCAGTGAGGAGCCTTAAATCTTAGGATCTAATGCAACTCTCTATCAGTCACTTTTTTTTTATTTAGTTAACTATAAAGCTATGAAGCCCTCACTGATCCAAGGCTATTTACTAATGAAAGCCACAAGCTAGAAGCTAGTCTGGAGGTATTGGATGGGTAAGCACTAGATAGAGATGTATGCACAAATCTCTTCTTCATCCATTGATTACTAAGGCTTGCACTAGGTAGTACTACTGTATGGAGTGTAAAAATAGCAAATGGTGATTGTGATATCTCACGCAAGTGTATCATTTTCAAAAATATTTGTAAATTTTAATATCTGCATATAATAATCATAAATGGTGGACTGTAACACTCAGAGAAATCACAAGTAGGCATTGCTTTAAAAAGTGGGCCAACCTCTTATCTAGTTTAAACTTGATGCCATATAGTTTGAAAAATGAACTCACACACAAAAAAATGTGCTGGTTTGAAAAATTGTTAACATTAATATGATAACTTTTTCAAAAAAAAATATATACCTATATCCAAACAATATTATATCTTTGTACATATAAGCAGCTACCAAAATAAAACAAAATATTTTTAATCAAGTTTTGCCATGATAATTTTTAGAGCATGCTAATACTAAAGTGAATTAAGTCTAATGTTTTTATTTCTCGAAGATTTATACAAAATTTGAGCATCAGAAATGATATAGCTGGGCTTATTCTGTGGACTCTTAGAACAAAATTCTGCTACTTGGCCCATTGAGTATAACTAGAAATACTTTTGGGAATTATTAAATGTCAGCAATAGAAATTCTGGCAAATATTTCAACAAAAAATACTATTTTTTTAGTATAATCTATTCCTTCTTAGTTAATTCCAGCCATGGTATATATATATAGTTTTTTCTCCCCAATAGAACCTTACTTGGTGGTAAAAGAATCGTCAAAGTTTTTTATTCCAGTTTTACTTTTTTCTATTAGAAAATAGAACAGAGCTATTTTTTATATTATGCAGTTTGATATTAAAAATTTTATTGAATTTTTTCAACCTTTTCTATAACATCAGACTATCATCTTATTGTTTACAAATTTGGCACACTGTGTATTGCAAAAAAATATTGTAACGGATAGATATGAGACCTTAAGGTTTTTATTCTTACATAATCATAAAAAACTAAAATTTTATTTTTCTTGTTAGTGTTTGTAAAATAGATACATTTTCTTACTTGGCATAAAACATGAACGCTAATGCTTTGATAAGTTAAATATTGTATATATTTATATTATATATAAATATTGTATAAACTTTTCAGAGGTTAATATTATGTAATACATTAAGATGAATACTCCAATACTGGTTTATTAAACAAATGGAATACTCTCAACCTAAATACAAGATTAAGACGAACCGACCTTTTTTCTTAAAAATGTGTATCTTGTGCTTTGGATTGAAAGTATTTCATTGTTTAATAAACCAGTATTTGAAATATTATGCATGTATATAGAATTGTTAAATATGCAACTTCTAAATTAAACAGATTGTGGCTAAAATATATAAATAGAAAGCATGACTATCATTTCTGTGTTGATATTCAGGATGTTCAATCTTCAGGTTCACTTGATGATTGGAAATTAATTCATAAAATATAACACAGAGTGAGGTTGGTCTGGAACATTTAGATTAAATAACTTAAGAAGGATATATCGTATATAAAAGATTTGACTAGTTTCATATTTAATGCAATTATATTTGAATGCATTCAATATCAAATAGTACATTTCAAAGTATTCTTATTTTTACTAATATTATTTGTGTGTGTGCTTTTAGACAGCAGAATATATATTTTCCCTTTTTATCATTTTGATAATTTTCAGCTAGTATTTGATAATATTTAAATAACCAAACAACATGTAATATATAATTTTAAAAATGCTCTTTTGAACAAGAAATTCTACAAATAAATAATATTTTTAAATCTATTGGTGTCAAATTATTTATTTAAACAACTTATATTTAAGAAGTGAATTTCCACACACACACACACACACACACATATATATATATATTGTGCCATTTTCTATAGGTCAGTAATAGTTCATAACAGTCAATTACTAAAAATTTTAAATTTTAGAATATGTTCTTTTAATACATTAATTATAGTTTGTCAATTATATTTTTAAAGTACAATTTGAGGTTAAAGCAAATATGTAGTATATAAAATTATAGCGAATTATTTAAAAAATAGTTATGTAAAGCTTTAAATATTGTTGCATATGGTTGTAAAAGCTGGCCATATTAAATAACACAGCTATAAATAATTAAATTATATTTAATAAGTTCGATTTTAATAGTTTAAAACTTATAGTTAATAAATGCTATGTTTAAATTTATAATCATATTTAATAGTCAAAATTAATATAGTATATTTTTAAAATAAACTTTATGATGGTGAAAATTATATCTAATTATATATTTTCTAAATTGTTCTTCCAAATTTTTTATAATTATTTTATATAATATAATAAGTGTATCAATTTTATTAGTCTAGGCAGAGAAATAGATTGAAAATCGTCTGTCAAAGTTATTAATCATGTGACTTGTATACTATATACTTTCACACACACGCTTGTTTGAATTAATAACAAGTTTAAAATATTTTAAAAGTTATATTATAGAATTGGATAGAATTATTGCCTATCATAAAAGCAAATAATAATAAATATTAAGTTAACTATCGTATAACATGTTTAAATGATGTAATAAAGATGAATACAGTTAATAAAAAAAAAATTAAATATTTTGTTTAAATAAAAATAGATAAATGGAATAGGTTATTAAAATTATTTTAAAAGTTATTTTAAATGTTTAAATAGTTTTAATAAAATAATAATTGAAGTAAAAGTGGAATTTTAAATAATATTTTTTAAATTTTATTACGTCATAAAAATTTTTATTTTTTGAAACTTGATTCTGCTATAAACTGAAAATATGTAAATTTGTTCTGAAGTTAAAGTAAGAATCAATCAATCAAATGAGGTATTCTTACAGACTATAAATATGAATTGCACGGGGGTATAAGGGGAGATTAATAATGTATTGAAACCAGAGAAAGGTAAATTATAACTATCAAAGAGATAGTATTTTTAAATTTTTATTTTAGTCAATTTTTTTAGTACTTTCTTATAACTTTATCTGCAAAAAACTAATTGATAATTTTAAAGTGTTTTGCAAAAGAAAGTTTAAAAAATAATATATTTAGAAACTTCGTGGAAATGATTTTCTAGTTTTTTTAAAAGTTACTTGCCAGGATTATTTTATCTGAAGTTTAACCTAAACTACGCAATAAAAATGGATATACTACGAAATAAAATATGTTTAAATTATAATACAGCTTTATTTATGCTTAACTGGAGGACTGTTCTAACTCATAAAAGAACAATACAGACATTATGCTGGAAGCTTAAACAGAATACTATTTGCCGTCTAAAAAAATTTGTGACGCATTATTTATAAGCTTATCCAGGAGTTTTTTTTTTTTAAAAAAAGAATAAGATATTTATATTGTATGAGTTATCATAAAATATAATGAAAGAAATAGAATGTTTAGTCCTTTTTGAAGGAAAACATTTTTTTTAAATATATATTTTACTAGAATTAAAAAGAACTTATTAAGAAATAAAACCTATAAAAAAAAAATGAACATATAGTAGATAAATAAAGGATGGATCCATGAAAATACAAATATTGTATAAAAGTTTACCGGATAACTTAAGTTAAATTGAACAGAGTGATGCATCAGAGAATATTGAATAAACTTCGTGGGAATAATTCTTTAATATTACAGTTTAATAATTTTCATTCTGAATAGTAAAGACCCAGGATTATTTTCTATAAATTTTACTAAATGGATTAATAATTATTTTTATTTTTAAACTTTAACATGCTTGGAGGAGAACATTTTAAAACTCTAGAGAAAATAATAAACATTTTTGGATTTTATCATGAACTATGGTCAAGTGAAGACGTAATTATAGTTTTAAATTTTTATTTTACTAACTTAGTTAAATGTAAATTTTTCTATTTATAAGATTAGGAAAACATAAAACATTAATTTGTTAATAACATAAAATTTATAATATAATCTAATAATTTAGATAAGAATATTTTTAAATAAAATGTATGGATGTGTCTTTTCGTTTATGTATGCAATGTTTTTCTATATCCAGTGGATGGAAGAAGCCTACTAAAAATGATGACCAGATAAAAAGGGTTATTTGGTAATAATAATAACTATTAATAATTTATAATGTATATTTTTGTTTTCTTTAGACCATCTATGAATCTAAGAATGAAGTGTAAAAGTTTTAATTATATGTAACGCATTTTCATACAACATTTTAAAAAAACATTATGAGATAGGATTGATTTGAAAATATGCATACGAAGGTTATTTTTTTATATATTAGTGATATAATCCAACATAATAACAAATAATTATGTGATTCTTTAGAACTTTCATGTTATTGGATATTCAAATATTGTCTAAGTAGATTGTATATGATTAGATATATAGAATAATGAAGTAAGCAAACTTTTCTTATGGAACAGTGAAATTGTTTTAAACTATCAATGAATTTTATTTATTGTTTTGTAAATGCAGATAGTTATTTATCGATGTAAGATGTAGAAAAATCTTGAGAAATAATGTTGAGATAGTGGCTTGGAAGTACTATAGTTAGCAGGAAACCAAGATGATGTATTTTTTAAAAAAATAGGATATGATAAGGAATAGAAATAATATTTAGTCTTTATGTGGTTATCAGCATAGTTAACAAAGCCCTATGACTGATACACATTTTATTTGGACAGTGTTTTATATGTCTTTAAATATTTGATGTTTTAAATAAAGCTGAAGAAGTAGCTTTAACATCGTTCATGTATTAGAGGTTATTAGACAGGTAAAGGTCATACCTCTTTGCACTGTGCCATGATTTTTTGAGATATATTAAGAGTGATACTCTAGCTTTCTTCCTTAAATCCTATACATCTGTTTCGCTATCTTTATTTCATGTAACTGCATCGTTCAGTAAGATATTTTGAAAAGAAATGATAAATAATTTAGAACTTAGGTTATGCTATCGTTTTGTATAAGATTGGTTTATTTGCTTAGAAGGAATAGAATTTATAACTTGAAATTGAAGGTCCAAAGTATCCTAAGGAAAGGAAAGAATCATAGAATATATTTTGAATTTATTTTCGGAAATGAAATATAAATTTTTAAAATAGAGTATCTAAACAAGATATTTTCTTTAGAATGTTGATTATTTTTGAATGCTTTATTTTTTTTGAAGAAAAATAAGTATTGCATATTTTTAAAATACAATAGTACAAAGTAAATTATATAAACAATATGCATAGTTTATTTTTTTGTTTATTGAATAACAGGAATATATTGATTATTACACTTAAATCATACTAAAGTAAGGCTAAATAAGAATATATTACGATTAGTAAACATCGTGTGATAAAACACTAAAATCTAGTACTGAATTTTGGATGAATATTTTATGTAACATCTTTGACTTTGCAAGATGAAATTTTTTTTTAATATTTTGAAAAATCCATACTCATTATAAAGTTAATTTTGTTTTTCTGTAGAATGTTTTTTCCTATGAATTTTTTTTTTAAAAATAAGATAGTTTAATAATATTAATGATGAAATATTCTGCTAATAAGTAAATATATTTATAATAAGTTAACCATAGTGAGAAACCAAATGGTAACATTTTTTTTTATTTTGTCTTAAGTATAAATAAAGATATAACTAAACTATAAACTATTTTTATATAACTTAGTAGATAAAAATGTAAGATTAAAATAAGGATATCCATTGTAAATAGTGTACATAAATTGTTTATTTTATTTGTTGTTGTTAATAAACTTTGTTAAAATTTGTTTTTCAAAATTTTTGTGTCTTGATTGTTTATTTCTCCACTTCACTGCATGAAATCATGATATATATTCATAACAATTGAAACAAAAATATAATTTTGCACAAAAAGATAAATAGAGAGTTATATTTAAGAATTTAAATATTTTATTGGTATTCTTTTAATTAAATAATTCTAATTTTACATTGTTTTATTGGTCATAAATCAGTTATCACAATAGTATACTGAATTATATGCTATCAGTTGCCACACATCCTTTGTTTATCAGATTATCATATGCTACCATGTCATATTTATTATATCATTACATGAAGATAAAAGATTATATAAAATTATTTTATTATTTTATTATGGTAATAAAAATATAACGAAAAGAAAAGATATCCAGTAGTAGTTAAACAATGAAGAATATTATTATTATTATTTATTATTATTAGTTTAAGTGTAGTAGATTATGACATAAAATCCCTTCTCATATTTTACTACCGTATTTTTAAATTAACTTAGAATAAACTTTATGAACCTGAGATTATTTTATTGAGCTAGATTATTAAATAGAAGATTAAGATTTAATTATTAGTTTAGTCTTAGTGAGTAGAAGTTATTAAAGTCGTAAGAATACTATGAGTTTGTTATTTAAAATAGTAATAAGGGGGTTAGTGTTCTTATGCCATTGAGGTAGTATCCTGTGGGATATTGGCTCAATGTAATCTATCTTGTCACCTGTATTTTCACTTCAAGTCTCATGAAAATATTAAATATTTATTTAATTTATTTTATAACTGAACCTTATTCGTATTTTAAATTTGAGCTAGTGAAACATTTTAATTTTAATGCTGAATATTTTATTTATTAATTATTAACTGAGCTACAACCCGTGTTATTAATATCATATATTATCTGGAAGTGAAGATGCACGAGAGCAGGGTTAGAATATATATATATATATATATTAAAATCATAAAGCTAAACTAGTCAATAAAATATTCAAAATTACCCCAAATTTACAACACAAGACTAGTCAAAGAAACTGAACTCTAAAACACAACCAATGGTTTCACTGCTACAAGCACACTTCTCAAGCCGGGAAACCATTGGTTGTGTTTTAGAGTTTAGTTTCTTTGGCTTGTCTTGTTGAGGTGTGAATTTCGGGTAATTTTGATTATATATATATATATATATATATATATATATATATATATATATATATAGCTATAATGTCCAGCTACTAGCTTATACATAACATTATGAGTGACCAATCAAAAACAGTTTTTTTTTTGATTAGTAGTAGCCTTGTTGAATAGGTTTGCTATTGTTTTTTTTCAGCCTAAAGAATCAATCTGACTAGCTGCTACACATCAATACACTTTGGCTGTGGATTTAACATTCATATATAATGGTGATCCCAATTACTAATTAATTTACATATATGGGTGTGTGTATGAGAAAGAGTGAGAAATAAATAAATCATGATTAAAAGTCTCATGGTATAGTTATAGCACGTGCCTTTTCTGATCTAAGTTTAAATTCCAGTCTGATCACATGTGAGGAGTTTCACAGTTTCTAAATAGGCCTAGGATTTTTTCCCCAGGCAGCTGAACCACAACTATTTCAGTTAATTATACTTAATTGATTAGTTCATCTTACTGCTCTTGCCTGGAAATATAATAAAATTAAAAAGCTTCACAGATTATTGTTCCATGGTAATTGAAATGGTTTGTGATGATCGCCTATCCTTTACACTTTCCTTTATGGAAACTACTAAAAGAGTTTTTGCACCACAGTATGCTGTTTAATGTCTGGTGTGGGAAATGTTATATAATTCTTAAGACAAATAAAGATAAATTGTTTTTAAATATTTATTTTAGGGTCAGCATCTGTCATAGAGGATAGTGAAGGATAAGGCAATATTCAATAGGCTTTCTATTTGCCATAATGTAAAATTATAATGAGATATTTTTCTCACTTTAACTTTTGGTCAAGAATAGCTTGACACCTATTTTCCAATCAATATTAGATGATTAGTTGGATTTTCTATGGGTCGACTATCTAAAAAAAAGTTGTAAGACTATTTGGAACTTAAAATATATACAAATTTTACCCGAGAAGATTTGAAACCACATCACGTATGTATATCAGGCAGATACTCTACCCGCTATATTTGATGCCCTTCCATTTGTTAGTATTAATTTCTGATATATAAATAAATATATCCTTTTGGAGACAATCTTTTATTTTAAGTCCTTCCAAACTATTAATCAGACTTTAAAAAGTTTGACGTTTATTTGTGAAAAGAGATTACTTTTATAAATTTAATTGACAGGTTTCAATTTGAAAGTACAAAACCAATAATATAATAGATTATTAACGGAATTATTCATAGTATATCTCAATGACAAAAATCGTTTTTTTTATTTTTTTAAGAAAAAAAATTATTTTCCTTCTCTCTCTGTCTGTCCATCTCTTTTTCTTTATTATTATAATAAAGTCATAAATGATATATATACACGTAAAAAAATATTTTCAAATTTAAACTAAATTAGACTCGAAATTTAATGAAATCTCCTCTACACTTTATGCATTATTAAAAAGTAATGATTAGAAGTCTGAAATTATTAGATTTCTTTTCTTACACTTTTAATTACTTGAGCTAATATAATCAGCAGAGAAATGAAATTTTCACCACTTACTAATCCAGATAAAATGTAGAAGTTATATGAAAAAATATTGATTCATTTTATTTGAATGTTAATCAGTTTTTCTTTTAAAAAAAATTATTTGCATATACAGTGGTAACCAAAAGGGTAGTAAAAGAAATAAATAATGATATATTTTATGAAGAGGAAGTTTATAAAATTTGGTATTTTCACTTAGTGATTAAATGACTGAACCCCTTTTACATAGAAGTAACATAATGTGAGTTTTCAGATCTTTATGTTATCGTGGTAATTCGATTCACCTTCTTATTAATAATTTCTTCATTTATAATAAAAACAATGAAATGGTAAGTTGTTTTAAGAAGGTCATATGACTTTTAATAACCAAATCAGTCAAAATATCATGTGAGCTTTGAACACCAGAATTGATAGGTTGATATCTGATCTGTGAACCACTAGCTCTTAAGTCTACTGTCTATTACTAAGATAAATTACTCAGGGTGTTTACTAGATATACTGTGTAATAAAAGCCATTATCTTGGTCCAAATGATACAGCAAGTGATTAATAAAATATTTATTTTGGCATAGGTATGAAAGTTTTTTTAAGAAAGCATTTATTTTTTTATGCATAATTATTTTGTATTATTTTTACAATTAAAAACAAATGTAAACCGTGATATTATGTGAGGTACAAGTCCTGTCAAAGGTGCATCTAAAATTTCTGTTTTGCATATAACTGTTCTAGTATGTATTAGTTGAGTTAATCCAGTTATTGATTTTTGATGACCCAAAATTGTTGATCCATTCTATAAGCTCCATGTGGAAGTCTATAATTATTCTTTTTTCAAGAACAGTTGATTAGCAATTTTATTATGCATCTATAAGTCTTATTTTTGAAAGTTTATTTTTATATATCTCTATTTAGTTCTCTGTGTAAAACTAGTTTAGAATAACATGGTACCAGAGTGTTTTATCTAATTGATAATATTTGATTATCATTGTAGGTATTTTATAGTTGATATAGTAGGAAACTCTCCACAAAAGTAGGGCCACTCAGTGCAAGCCATAATAATCAATGGATGCAAGAATGTTTGTGCCTAAAATTCCTAACTAGTGTTTACTTATCCAATATTCCAAGACTAGTTTCTAGTTTATGATTTTCATCAGTGAGGAGGATTGGATCTGAGAGCACTGCACCTAGACCTTAGGAACTAACATAATCCTCCAGCAGCCACCTTTTACCTATTTAGTTAACTATGAAGTTATAAGCCCAAGATAAAAACACAATAATGTTTCCATTCCAAGCTCTTTTCCTTATATAGTTTTATAGATCTGAGCCCACTTCAGTATCCATACATCTTGGTGTCATTAGTGTTCCCATTATGCTATAGGCAGGATTAAACCTTCTAAAATATATATTACATGATCACCATTTCCTAGGCTTGGAAATTGTAATCATGTGATGTTTTAGTTATTTTGTAGTTGTTTGTTTTACTGCAACAATTTATTTTTGTGCATTTATTTCAAAGATATTTGACTGATTTCCTGGGAGAATGTAGGCATTATTTTTACATCATATATATATATATGTCATATTATTATTACTATTTGCGGGATATTCCGTGTAGTGAAAAAGCTAAATGCTGACGTTTCAGTACAATATCAAGTACCTTCCTCAGAGCGTCCTCTTTCTCAAATCATAATTTGAGAAAGAGGACGCTCTGAGGAAGGTACTTGATATTGTACTGAAATGTCAGCATTTAGCTTTTTCACTACACGGAATATCCCACAAATAGTAATAATAATATGACATCATTTATCCGTGAAAACATTAGAATTAATATATATATATAAAACCACAGGATTTTGGAAAACTTTCTTTAATTTGTGTAAAGATCTTCTTGGATATATTTTTGCTTTGTTAATTTGATTTTCAAGATATGTTTGCTATTTCTTTTCTCTTTTTTCACTTTTTTAAAAGCATGTTTCTGCTTTCAAGTGTGTTTTACACCAAACCACAATGCTGTTACTGTAATTAGGAAATTTAATTTAAAATATCAATTAGGAACTCTCTGTTTTGTCTATGCTATAATCAGTCACTGAAATTATTTCAGGAATTCTTTTCTTTTCTTTGCACAACATAGTAATGTTGAAGATTTTATGTTATATAAACTAAACCTCACATAAACATTTACTTTAATTTAGTTGGCTGTACTATGATATTACTTACCTAAAATAAGTTCTTAAACTGCCTCTGAATTGATGACAAACTTATTAAAAATAAGTGGTTCTTGTTTAGTACATGCTTCATCATCAGATTTTTAATGGTATGAAATACTGAAGAGTTGTATGGTAGAGTATATTGAAGTCTGTCCATTAAAGTTTGAATATTTGCTATCTTAATATAAACTAAGCACTGGTTATATATATATATATATAAGCGCGTGTGTGTGGTTATATATATATATATATAAGCGCGTGTGTGTGTGTGATGATGACCTGGACCAACTGATGAGTGCTGGTTCAGCATAAAACATGTATATTGGAGATCATTTATCTTTTGAATATATGTGTGCTCATGTGCATTGGTTGTATAAGATAGAGTGGATAGCTGAAGGGGGTCTTGAAATTCGGTGTTCAATTCCCCTATAATTATATCTAAACTCCTAGTATATAAATTATATTTGTATTTAAATATTACAGATTCATTCTATATCCTGCCCATTCTTCTTCTGTTATTTAAATAGCCAAAAGCCTATGTATGAGGGTTCAGAATGACTTAAATTCAGTGTGGACATGACAGTAATATTAGCATCTATAAGGGATTTTGGCATTCCATTATCAGATTTTCAATGGTATAGATGGCTAAAAAGTTGGAGGGTGAAAATTGAAGCCTGTCAATTAAAGTTTAAAGATTTGCTATCTTAATATAAACTGAGCATTAATTTTATATATGTGTGTGTGAGAGAGATGATGATGATCTGGGATAATTGATGAGTGCTGTTTCATCCTGAAATATAAATATATATTGGAGATCATTTATCTTTTCACAAGTATGTAGTCATGTGTATAATTTGAATGAGAAAGAGTGGACAGCTGTATGGAACTTGAAGGCCTATATTCAAATCCCTTATAATTACATCTAAATGGCAAATATATAAATTATACTTGTATTTAAATATGTGATATATCCTAAATTTTATAATCTATTGGAGGGTTGAAGTTAATATTTAGCATATACAAAATAATAAAAAAAATATTTTATAATAATTTAGATGATGGCATTATGAAATTTATAATAAGTCATGTACTAAGCGATAAAACTTACAGTGGCTTGCATTGTATACAAAGATAAATTTAGATTGTATATATGACAATAAAATAATTTATCATTTCTGGCACTAATATCCTGAAACTACAAATATCAAGTCACTTCTTTATGTAAATTACTCTAAATTGACTAACAATTATACTTCAAAGGTTTATATGGAATGTGTGATAAATTTCATGCTACCATAATTTAAATTGTCATGGATTTTTTTTTGTACATATATATTCAGTATACACTATATCTTATCTCTCATTTACTATTAATTTCTACTTATTTGTATCCTATTATTTTCTATGGATAAATCTTTTATTACTTTTTGTTATAAAGGAATTCATAAATAAATTGTGGCATGGGGATAGATCTAATGTAACTAGACACCACAATTTAGGAGGTTTTGTTCTTATTTTAGTTTCAATATTTTAATGTTCCCAAGATATATTTTCAGGACTATTTTGTTCACTCCCATTTTTAAGTATTCACAATTTTTAGTTATTAGATAGATAATTAATAATAAAATGTTGATATTGTTTAAAACTCATTAGGAAAATTATATTTTCATGTTACTTCTCAATTATAACCAGTGATTGGATTGATTCCATTCAATGTCACAGTGTGCATAGTATCACGTGTGTGTGGAGCATGTGCAGTACATGATTGTGCAGACATTGCAATTTGTGATAAATTTTCTAATTTTTATTATTATTTATTTACATAATTTATTTACGAACTTCTATGTTATCTAATTGTACTAATAAGATGCATTCATATTTTTATAAAAATTAAACAAAAAAAATTTCTTCCAAATGTTCAAATTATATAATATAATGCGAAGATAAAGAATAAAGATAGATTTCTGAAGACATTGTGATCTACCTTTGGTTTTTTCATTCTCATCATCCTAGATAAATTATGTATTAAATCAGTACAAAATAATTTTTATAATGAAAAATTATAAAAGCTTATCTTCGAAATATGATATATATATATAGATCTAGGCCAATATTTGAAATATATATATATATAGTTTTGGAGTTAAAGCATTGTTATTTTTTATTAATTCTTAACGTTTTGAAGAAATACATCCGCATTGTCAAGATTAACTTTTCAAACAAAAGCTGTTAGATCTCAAATAATAGCGAGATTGAATGTGAGGTAAAGAAAGAGATCTAATGTTTTTATTTGTTTTTTTTTTTTGAAAACTAACATTGACAATAGTGGATGCTATTTCGTTGAAATATTGGGAATTAATCAAAAGAAACACACGGTTTAACACAAAAATTATTTTATTTACATCATATAACCGTAAAAACATTAAATATAATATATATAATAAATAATTATGAATTATTTTTAATTTATTCTTTAACATGAAATTTCATCTAAAAATCAAGCAAGAATGTCAATCATTCTGAACAATCCAGTTTTATTATTCTATTACATTCTTTCTACAGAAAATTTGTCCATCATAAATATTCAGAATACATTTTAAACTTTTTATTTTATATTAAAAAAAAAAAAACTTGTTTGCCATATAAATTGATTTTAGCATAAAATAATTTTTTTAGTTCCATACAAGAAAAATCTCAATAATTTTTACTTTTAATTAAAAGTATATAAATAAACATTTATTTTTAGCGCTATTCCTAATTGTAATAAATTTAATCAGACATTTAAGCTATTGTGCGCTTTTTTATTTTACGAGTGTTAAATAATAAATGAGTACTTCCACTTCCAACACAAGATATAGTATTTAGGAAAGAATAAAATGAATCCGCTTATTCAATCCAGCCCAAATGCTTATATATGGGCAAATCTTAAGTATTGTAAGTGAAAGTGTGAGGATAATTTTGTCGATGTCATTCATTCAGATATCGTAAACAGTGGTTTAAAGTGAGTAGTCCATCCTCACACTTTCACTTACAGTACTTAAGATTTGCCCATATATAATAAGCATTGGGGTTGGATTGAATAAGTGGATTCATTTTATTCTTTCCTAAATACTATATCTTGTGTTGGAAGTGGAAGTACTCATTTATTATTTAACACTCGTAAAAAAAAAAAAAAAGAGCACAATAGCTTAAATGGCTGATTAAATTTATTAAAAGTATATACTAAACTATATAGTATTGTTAATTTCTTGGGAGGGACTTCAAAATAATAGATTGAGCTAAAGATCGATATAGAAATCATTAGCTTACAAATTCATTATTCTATTTTTGCACTGATATATTGGTCAACTTTTGATTAATTTGTGGGAAACATATTGATATTCAATTAGCTATTGATTTAGTGATAAAATATTAATCAGTTAATATTTTTCTATTTATCATTGTTGTCAAAAGATTTTTAAAAACTATTATTCTCAATGAGAGGAACCTACATCTTGAAATAATAATATTGAATTCTGTTTTATTCATTAGAAAAGATATATATTTATATAAGTTTTAAAGTTATAATTACAGTTTGAATGCTACAATTGACGATTTGTTAATCAGCATTCAGAACAGGTTATATTTACCTGTTTGATGAGTTTTATTTAAACTTCTTTGTATCAACAATTTTTATCCCTATGGTCAAAGTTGTGGTGTTTAATGTCTATATAAACATATGAGCCATAAATAAAGATGGATGTCCACCTTTATTGATATTAAGAGTTTGCCTTGACAACAGATTGAAATTGTTGATTGTTATTAATATGATATTGTCTAAGTGTTGAATGCTTTCAATGAATTTAAATAAATAAAAATATATAATTTTATGCAGAAATACTTTCATGCTGTAACTATTGCCAACTGAATTTATATGGATGAGAAATAGATGATGCATGATTTCCCAGGTAATGTGTATTTCAGTATTGGTGCATTGTCTATTTTTTACAGCTTCTAAATTGACTCACAGTAATTGCCTCTTTATTCATTCCTTTTTTCCTATGGTTTCTTTCTTTATTTAATACACATGTGAATTAATGAAGTTACAATATTTTTCATGATCAAAGATTATTGAAATAGTATTGTATTGATCATTTATTTAATTGTTGTACAGTTATAGAGAAGCTAGTATTCATAGAAAGAGAAAAATTAAAAAGGTAATTCTTATAAATCAGTTTTAAGATTGCAATAAATAAACATTGTATCAATACTTCTGGGTTGGAGTAGTTTGAAATCTGTCCATTAAAATATGAAGATTGGATATTGTAACAGTCAAAACATGTCTATCTCGCTAACACACTGCAGAATTTAAACCCGGGACATAGAACTCAACACTAGGAGAGTTACCTCCCAGAAATCCCAAGTTTGAATCCAAAGTCCAAACTCCACAATGCCCTCTACGTGATAACACATTTGATTCTACTAATAGTATAATTTCATGCCGGTGCCGGTGATCAGGGAGAAAACAAAAGACTCTAAATCTAAAATAGCCCTAGGTTAATTAAACAATAACTTAGAGATGTGCCAAAGATAAGTTTAATGTACTATGTAATTTAAATTGCACCCCGAATAAATAGAGAAAAAATAAATAAATTTATAAATAAGATTTTAATAACTTGATAATAAAATAATTTAGCGATATAAATTGGATAGTTATATAATAAACAAACAAAATGGCTGATACCTCGTACTTGGGTTCATTTAAATAATGTGTCTAAAATATAGTGACATGGTAGGCATATGCAAGTCATGTAAAGTCTAACACAGAGTTTGAAATATTCTAACACATTTACAACTGGAGATTTAAATGGAGATCGAGAGTCGCTCGCGAATAGATTATAAGATCGAGCTACACTGAACGGATTTGAAATTCATTTGAATAGAATTCTTTTAATAAGTAAAGGGAAATATATGGTGGTGCTAGTGAGTATATGCTGAGGAGGGGTGTAGTTTATGAGTATGCAACTTTAAAGGATGGCAAAAGGTTGAGGCATTGGATAGGCATTTCGCCTTTTATTTGGGACGTCTCTAGCCCACTCACAGCTCAAGCCTGGCCCGCACCCAGGAGCTTCATAACTGTGGGGACATACGCAAAATAATTCCCATGTGCATTTTAGCACAGGACTGGGAACTGCGGAGTAAAATATGGGGGGAACGGATTTGAATGATGATGACCTTTGCCAACAGGATTCCAGCACTCATGCATATTTACTAGCAACACAACTTAATTTTCATAAGAATTAATAAAACAAAGGGCAATTCATTAAGGAACAGAAATAGCTCACTCTCGAATTTCATATTTGAATAGCCAGCAGACTCTCAACAAAACTTAAGATAAACAAATATTCATTTAACAAAATTTTATACGCAAAATATACTTTAGAACATATATGTAAGAGATACTTTTAAATAGAAACGATGGGAGAGGGGGAAATGCGTGTTTGCAATTTATAAACTAAGATGGTAACCACACATCATTTAACTTCCCTACATAACTCACATTAGTCTAAAGAAATTAATTATATATTTCATTATAACACATTGAAATATGACACATAAATATAATAGAAAATCAACCCAAGCACAAGTTCAGCATGCATTAGAATAATGTTTAAATAAATACATTTATAGAATATACAAAATTGTTAGCTATAGCTTAAAGTTTTCTGAGATCTTGGGTTGATTTTAATTATTTTGTTCTTTTAACTGTGTCCATGGGCATTTCCAAACTCGTAGCAAAGTTCTTAAGTAAAGTTATGAGTTTCTTTGATCCATGGTTCCTCAGCAGCAGTTATTAGATTTTAGGAGCAGTATTTCTTTGGGCTGGTTCAGTTGGATTTCATGATATGGTGACAGGACATCAGATTTTGAATGATAGATGGCCGAGGCACAGGATCCTGAGGAAAGACAACCTAAAGCCCCGTTACCCTGACATTCTGAGGTTAAACGATTTGAAAACTAGATTTACTGTCAAAGCAAGCCGGTCGGTCCGATGACATGAATAAAAGCAATCAGAAAATATGAATGTCAAATTTCAGAAAATAACTTTTGCTGTCACAATCAGGTAGGTTAATTAATAACTCTGTCTAATAATCAATTACAAACAATCAGTCCTATTTATATGCTCTCCATGATTACAATCTAACCCTGCAGTGATGAAATCCATTCTTTAATTATTACACATTTGAAAAAACATGGACTGCATTTTCTAATTAAAATCTGTTCATAAACACTGTTTTATCTTATCAAATCTACTAGTAAAACTGGCACCAATATGACTAAAATTAGCTAGTATTATTATTTCCTTACCCTCACTGATTTAAAGAAAATTACATGTTTTTGAATAACATTTTATAACACTTTACATTTATCAAACACTATTTCTGAATTTAATTTCCAGAAATATTTCTCAGTGATATTATTTCTTAAAGGCAAATAATTATAACGAAATAACATCACAAATAAATCGATTCAAAAACAACTCTTAAATAAAATACTTTGAAAAATTTTAAATATTATCGCAGTATGTGTGTAGATGAGAATATGTGACCTACTTTATTGTACAAGCATATATACGTAATATATACTCGACGGTTTGAAAATAAAACCGTTTAAAATAATTTTAATTATTAAACCCCAGGCACCCCATTATACATATAAATTTAGGCAGGATTTCAGTAAATATACCCAGTACACACACAATACAATGAAATTAGGGTTTTGAATATGGCATGAGGGTAGGAAACAGGAAGACAAGGTGAAACTAAGATTGGTAAGGCATATCTTACTGTTTCAATATCTTAATATAAAGCTGAGCACTGATTGTATATATAAGCAAAAAAAGGATTGTTAATGGGAGGAGCTCTTAGTGCAATTTTAAGTAATATTTATATGAATGACTTTGATAAAAATATAACAAAAAATAAAAATGCTCCTTTGTTTTTTAACAGATATGTAGACGATTATTTAATGATTTTTAATAAAAGCCAAAGACAAATAAGCTGGTTTATTAATGATATTAATAAAATAGAGGAGAATATAAAATTTACAGTTGAGAAGGAAGAGAATAATAAAATTGCATATCTGGATATAATGTTTCAAAAGAAATTGATAGATAAAAAATGGTGTATTGAGACAAGTATTTATAAAAAGAATAATATTGGTAACAAAATAACAAATTGGTTTCCAATATTGATAGGAAATATAAAATTAGTTGTATATATTCAAGAATATACAGAGCTGCAATGTATTGTTCAAGGAAAGAATATTATAATAAACAAAAAGATTTAATAATCAATGAGTTAAAAATGAATCCCTGTATATATAATTAAAAGAAGTATTGGAAAAATATAATATAAGATAAATAAAAATGAAAAGAGTGAAGGAAGAATGAAATGTGAAAATAGATATATAGGAATAAAAACAAGTAATAATATCATAGTGAATAAGTTTAACAAAATTATACAGAAGATTAATAAAAGATACAAAAGAATAATTAATACAAAAGTAATTAATAAAAAAAAGAAAACCTATTAAATTTGATAGATAACAAATACATAGGATATAATAAAGATAATAAAGAAATAATTAATGGAGTATATGTGATAAAATGCAAACAATGTCTAGATGGTAGATTGATAACAAATATGTGGGAGAAACCAAAAATTCTATAAAAACAAGATTAAAACAACATATGGCAGATAATAAATCACCAATATATATACATACAAAAGAAACAGGACACAAATTTACACAAAGTTCAATAAAAATGAAGTTATATATGAAAAGTATTAAAAAAAGGAAAATAAAAGAAGCTATATTAATAAGAAAGATAAAACCAGAATTTAATAGAGATTCTGGGATTAGGATGAGATTGGTATAGTTATGGTTATTAAATAAGATATATAGAGGTAAATATGTAAAGAGATAATTGTTTATAAATAAGTTGGGGAAGATAAAAAAATAGGTTAAATAGCAGTATAAATTTGAGTATATTTATAGATATTAAATAATAAATAAATAAATAAATTAATAAACTTAGCATAATATTTATATATAAAACAGTATAATAAAAATTTATAAGAATTATATAAAAATAATGATAAAAGTTAAAGTATATAAAATAAAAATATATATATGTAAATAAAACTTATAGGGAATATATATATAAAAACATATAAAGAAGTATAATATAAATTTATGAGTATTATATAATAATAATAATAAAAGTTAAAGTGTAAATAAAAAATATATATAAATAAAGAGTTGTAGGGGATATATATTTAGTTTAAATAATATGTAATAGAGGGTGCTAGGGTATAAAATATTTTTTTGAAAAAAAAAAAACGATTTTTCATTTTTTTATTTAGAAGATCAAAATAACCTTGGTAAATGTAAAGATTATAAAGTTTATAGGTTTTTAATATTCAGCAATAATAATAAATATAAAATATTAATTTTAAAAGAAGAATGAGTAAGAAAATAATAAATATTATGATTTAAAATTAAAATAATTTTAGTTACTAATCATAAAGTTTAAGTTTATGAAGAATACAGATAATTATTGGATTGTTAATAATAATAAAATAGATAATATTTAGATTAATAGTTGTCCTTGAATGTATATATGTATAAAGTTAAGAATACACATGTATAATTTATATTTATTTTTTATATTTATTTTTTATTTATGTAGTACATTTTATTTTATATTAATTGTTTTATTTGGGTTTGATTATTTATTTCAGTTTTTTAATATATATATATATTTTATGTTGTTTTTAGTTTTTTATTGTTTACATTTTTTATGGTGTTATTATATAGTTATGTTTTTTTATTTTGTTCATTATATCATAGCTATGAAGAAGACTGCAGGTCAGTCGAAATGTAGGTGTATGTACAAATAAAGTTTTGCTAAAATGTGTTTGAAGTTTGGATAAATTGTATGTATATATGTGTGGAGATGGTAATCTGGACCAACTGATGAGTGCTGGTTTAGCATGAAATACTATATTGGTGATTATTTATCATTTCAACATGTGTGTGATCAAGTAGGTCAGCAATATGAGATGGCATGGAGAGTTGAGAGTCATGTGAAAGTTTGAGTTTGAGTCCTTTATATATTAAATACATTTTCTGAAAAAGTATAGATACCCATTTATCATCTATATAATTTAATTAATAATGTCTATGATAAAGTAATCTAAAATACTTCTTTATAAAACTATATATTGTCTTTATTTATTATACTGTTATTATAATTTAAAAATAAATAAAAATGTAACAATTTACCACTGGTAAACACTGCACATATGATGTGAGATATATGTGACAAATGATGATCTACGCTATCCAATGGGAACTGGTTTAACATGAAATGCATCTTGGTAATTATTTGTCTTTTTAAAATATTTTTGATTGTGTTTAAAAAAAGTGCTTGGTGGTATGATGGTTATTAAGTACATCTACAAATTTAAAAATAATTATATATATATATATATATATATATATATATATATATACATATATATATGAATAACTTTATTTTTTATTGTAATAGGTATTAATATGAAAATATATGTGCACTAAGTATGAGCTATCCATTAATATAGCATATTTTTAAGAGCAGTAATTTATTCTATTTACTTGGCTTTAAAATATTCTGCTATAAGCTTATGTGATCGATGGACAATAGATGGCACTGCTACATCTATAATATAATCTCAAAGTATAGATATGGCACTAATATCTAATATTCATTGACGTTTAAAGCTCATACTAGACATCTGTGTAATAGAATAATATAGTGAATTGGTGCTCCTAAAAGCACATCTTAAATGCAAATAGATGAAGTCATAAAATATCTGTTTGTGTGTAATGTATTTCCAGGCATAAATATAACAGTGTCATATGTATTTCTTTTTTAAAAAATTATATTTATTAATTTCAATAATTAAGAAAATGCTGAAACATTTAACAGCAGAACAGGTTTATTTATAATATGGAAATTTATTTAAATCTATGCACTTTCAATACTAAATAGTATCATAATCATAGCATTGAATGACTAAAGACTGTTGAGATCTGGATTTAAAGCTATTTTGAATATTATAGAATAAATTAACATAAATTTGAATTTTTAGAAATAGCTGTGTATGCTAATAACAAAAAATGATAGCTTCAAGTGCCATTTATTAGAAAAAGGGGTGCTAGGGTCCTTTTTTATTAATAGTGTGAATATCTTTAGCTATTCATCACGACTTTCACATTTCTTTTTCTATTATTTCTCTCAGAACAAACAATGCCAACCATAGAGTGATCAAAGTTGTGGCCTGACTACAATTCATGATCCAAGAAAATGGAAATGTTCACTACTTTTCTTAACCTGGGTGTGTAGATAATTATGCTTGGCAAGTCTTGTAGATAAGTTAACTATCATTTCTCCATAGGAAACCTTTAGTTAATTAGATTTTTTACAATTAATTTGGTACACAGTTTGAGGTGAAACTTTTCTAGTTATTTTGTCTTTTGAATTTTTTAATAACTTATTTAAAGACAGAGGAGAGTGAAAGCTAATATTGTATTTGTCAGTACAAATATTTTAAAATTTATGTTGCAACTTAAGAAACATAAGGGAGGCTAGACTATTTTTTGTCTTCAGATTGGATATTTATAGGGTGTAAGATTTTGTTATAAAAATTAGCGATAACTGAATTTATTTTTTTAAAATTGTACCCTATGTTAAGTAAATCTTTTGTATATTGTTTTATGTTATGGCTCTTCTCAGCTTCGAAATTGTACAACTTCAAGTATCTATTAAGAAACCCTTTCAGACCTGCATATTTATGAGAGAAAATGAAGTATTAGACTTAGGGTGTAGGGTGCCTCTTATATTTAAAAGTTTTAAAACCATACTATAATCTAAACCAGAGGTCCCCAAACTTTTTAGTCTTGTGGACCACTTTTCAAATAATTTTTTTACCATAGACCCTTTACCTGCCTAATATTAAATGTTCCTAAACTACAACTGACATAGTGCTATTCATTTTGATAGGGCTTTATAAAAATAAAAAAAAAACTTAATATTTTTATTCAGACTTTTATTGAAGAAATTAAATTAAAAATCTTATTTTTATGTAAAATAAAACAAAATTAAATGTTAATAGCCCAAAATAAATAAAAAGGCTAAATTAAAATTCTCTTTAAAATTTAGCACAAAACTCTGTAAATATTTGGGTTTTAGACAAAGTAACAAAACCATAAAATAAAGATAAAGTTCAAAACTAAAAATACAATAATTAATGTAAATTAGCGATCAGGCTAATGCACATGCGCTTTACAGATATGTAAATAATACTAACATTCTCAAACACAAGCTAAAGTCTTTAGAAAAGTTAGAATGAATCCATCTAACTTTTCGACCCAAACGTTTAAGTATGGGCGAATCTTAAGTGTTTGGAAATGAGAGTGTGACAATATTAAACAGTCACTTTAAATTACTTTAATATGCTTGAATGAATGACACTTGCGAAATTATTTAAAATTTACTATACATCATTCTTGATTAAAATTAAACATATATATAATTAAGTATTTATTTATACAGCACTATGTTGATAAATTGTAAATGTAAATTAGCGATCAGGCTAATGCACATTAAGATTTGCCCATACTTAAACGTCTGGGTCGAAAAGTTAGATGGATTCATTCTAACTTTTCTAAAGACTTTATCTTGTGTTTGAGAATGTTAGTATTATTTACATATAATTATCTGTAAAGCGCATGTGCATTAGCCTGATTGCTAATTTACATTTACAATTTATCAACATAGCACTGTATAAATAAATACTTAATAATTAATGGTGTCAATGAGAGGGATGAATTTGATGCACTGACAGAAATTGCTTAATATTTGGTGTCAAATGACTGAGACATAGCCTTAAAACTCCTCATTCAGTTATTTGCATATGATTTATTTCTTTTGTCAGCAGATTAGTTATTGTGCTAAAACCTTTTTCCAAGAGATATGAAGATGGAAAATATATCAAAATTTTTTTTGCAATACTTCATAATGCAGGATAAGTAACAGCTACATTTTTTGAAGCCAGAACTGCTGATACCTTTTTTTAACTCCATTTTAAGTTCTTCATTAGTGCTTGTTTTGATGAGTTCTTCTTGTAGTGTGATATCCGATTTTTTAATTGCACTGTACTAATCAATAGTTCAGTGTGGTATTTCCATATTTAAACCATCATCAAATCTGGTTTTAAAGTCTGAGTGGAAGGCATTTAAATGTTGAACATATGCCAAAATGCCATCATCCTGAATGTTTGTCAGTAATAAGTTGTGGAATTGTGAAAATTCATGCCTTCCAATGTTTTGTTTAAATAAGTTAATTCTGGCAAGAAAAGCTGAAATTATGGACTTTGTTTTTATTAAATTCAGGCTGTCTCCTTGTAACTTCAAGTTAACCTCATTAAATTTAGCAAATAAATCTGATAAATAAGCAATGTTTGGTTTCCATTTAATTAAATTTTCTTTCAAAATGGGATGTTTATCATCCAAAATTTCTAAAATGAGTTCAAAAAGTGAAAAAAATCTTTCCAAACATAAGCTTTTGAGAGCCAGCATATTTTATTGTGAACAAGTAATTGATGTTATCATTGAATGATGCAGTGAATTGCAAATATGTCAGGTACTTTTTGTTTTAAGTACCATATACAACCATTATAGTGACCAAACATGGCTGGTGCTCCATCTGCTGCTACCAATATTATATTTGTTATGGGGATTGCTTTTTCCATGGAAATAGTTTTTTAAAACATTAAATATTGATTTGCCTTTAGTATCTGTTGCCAAAGTTTTCACAAAAGCAATTCTTGATGAATTTCTTGGTCCATAACAAAATAAAGATATGCCATTAATAGTGCTTCATTACCAATTAAAGTTGACTTGTCAACTTGAAGGGGAAAATGGTTTAATTTTAAATAATTACACAAGAACCTTTCCACATTATGACTCATTTTGTCAATATGTCTTTAAACTGTGTTGTTACTCAAAAACATTTTTGAGTATAATATATATATATATATATATATATATATATATATATATATATATATATATTGAGTAATATATAAATATATATATATATATATATATATATATATATATAGGTTTATATAGAACAGTTTTTAAAACCTCCTCAATGGCTGGCAAAATCAGCTGTTCTCTAATAGTATGAGGCTTTTCTGATTTTGTTATGAGTAATGAAATATTGTAAGACACCAGTAAACCATCATCATCTCTTTTTGATGTTGAAGCACACATGCAGTCTAGCACAATTCTTTTCTGAAGTTTTTCTTTCAGTGTTTTAAAGTATATCAAATCTTTAACTGCTTTATCAGGATGCAACCTTCTCACATGATTTTCCAGCTTAGATAGTTTCATAGTGTCATTGCTTAAAACTTTGTTGCACAAAAGACATATGGTCAAATGCTTGTCTAACAGTAATTGAATAAAGCTGAACTTCAAATAAACTGTGCTATACTGGCTACATTTTTAGCTGCAGGCATGTTAAGTAGAAGATATCTGTCAACAAAAAACAAGCTATTTAAATCTCATAAAATAAAAAATTTAAAATGAATTGATTGAGGCATTTACATTAAAACTAAGTATAATGAAAAGTATCTGAATAATTCATATTCCTTTAACACAAAATTAAAAAAAAAAACACCTACACAAACAAAAACAAACCTTAAAAAGTAGAAAATAATTATTTTTTACTATATCTGACTATTTCTTTGTTTGGATATTTAATTTTTTGTTCAAGCATGCAGTTAGAGTTTTTGGTCAAATGTTTTAGCAGGTATTATTTTTATTTAAAATATTTAATTAAAAAATGGCCAAGATTACAATATGGATGACTAACTAACTAAAAGTTTGTACTTACTTTCCTTAAACACTCCTAAACAATATGTTTTTGTTTCACTTTGATTTGCATTTGTATTTTACACTAAATAAAGTTAATATTTTTCAACCACTTTTCTTCTCAAAATTCAGAATAGAAATAATCAATATTTGATTTTAACACTCCTATTTATAATTGCCTAATTTAACATGTCTTTGGAAAAGTTTTGGTCTGAACAAGTCGAAACAAACTTTATTCACTGTGTATGGTTGCTCAATGTGAGGCTGATATGAAAACTTATAGAAACTTGTATGTAATCATAGAATACTATGAAGCAGATATGTAAATAATCTTGTGAACCAATAATTATTTGATTTTGCCATATTTTAATAATATGCAGAAAAATTAGGTTTAGATATCAGCAAGAAATACCGTGAAAATTCAAAAAAGGATAATTTTTAATAAAAAAAAACCTCGTAAAAACTACTATTATCTTTATTTTTAAAAGCTATATTGTAATTTTTGTGATTTTCAAGAATTATGATAACAGAATCCAAAACTTATCATACCTATTCATATAATTACTTCAAATTTAAAATATCTACTTAAAAGTTTACAAAATGCCTGACATAATGATTTCAGTGGGTGAACCTCTACTTACATACCGTGGACCCCCAAATTTTTTTATCACTGATGTGGACCCCCTGAAAGTGGAAATCAACTTCTGGGGCTTGATATTGACCACTTTGAAAAACACTGTTATAAAACGTTATTCTGTCTAATGATATCCAAGTCTAAATTTTTATATTGTGAACGAGCTCATCTTTCTACTCAATAGGCTGAATCAGAGATGCTAACACAAAATGAATTTTATTAATAGTTTCTTTATTTGCACATATTAAAGAATTGACCATGTACATGGAATATAACAATATTTTAGACAGACACTCAAATTTTGTAATAATCAGACTCCCAAAACTTGGTCACATGCAGACTACAGACAATTCCACTAAAGGGGAGCTCCGTCGACTATTCATTGTTTATTTTGTATATTTTCTAATTTATTGATGCAATTATTTTATCCCTAATCCAATTTAATGCAAAATTCTTTTTTTCTGGATGTTTTCTGCAGTAATTATTCTACAACTTTAATAGATTCATTACAATGGACAGACCCATCCAATTCCTTAATGTCCAGAGAGGCAATTTTGTAGCTATTATCTATTTTAAGATTTTAAATCTTTTCAACAAATTTGTACATAGATTTCAAAGTGTATGAGCCAAAACCGATGTCATCTATCAGCCATGATGCAATAAGTTTAGCTGCATTGTAAAGTATGAGCCACCAAAGTCAAGAAGCAATTGATGTGGTAAGTTTTCCTTGTGCAGCTTTATATTAGCAAATATTCTAAGAACAATTTGTAGCTGATGGATATATTTTATAGTATTCAGAGTTTGATAGTGTTTTGTTTTGTAAACAGATTTTTTTAAAGACAACTTATTAATATATTTTTAAAAGAATCTATAGAAATTGCAACCAGAAAATAGATTCATGAATAGGTTTACTAAATCCTACAATTCTTTCACTGTTTCCATAGATTTGACAGTAGTTAACTATGTGATTCAAAGTTGTGCTTGACCATACCTACATAGATCAAAGCCTGTTCAATTCCATTTGTAAATTAGGCAAGCATAACAACTGTGATTGACCTGAATTTGTTAATGAGATTCCAGTAACATTTAGAAAGATAAGTTCCAACAATTAGTTGGAATTATTGGGAATTGTGAAAAATAAATTTTTTGAAATCCCATAAAAATTGCTGTTTTTTTAAGCCACAATTCCTTAACTGTGAAAGGAATTTTTATTTGATTGTCCAAAAAGATGATCTGAATTTGAGAAAAGTATTAAGTAATAAAACTATACATTTTCTATGAGACTTCTCTTTTTATACTTGGTAGAGAATTATACGAAAGACTAAAAACTCATGGTGAGGAAATAGATTCAAGTGTTCTAGCAATATTTTTCACAATAATATTTAATTGGTATCCTGAAACTTAGTAGGCAAATGTTTTCTTCAAATAGAGGATGTAATGTACACTAATGGAATACGATAGTGCTAGAAAAAATGTTTAAAGTATAATCCCAAATAATATGATCTACATTTTGAAAAAAAAAATGTTTAGAAATTATTTTAAATCTATTTTTTTTTTATAGCTAGTAAACATATTTTAAGCTGCAGTCCAAGTTTAGTTGTAAGTAGCATCGAATAGAATTGATTTTCAATGTATTACTGCTGAAAGTTATATTGAGATTACAAGCACAAAAACAACAGGACATAGATTCGAACTCATGTCTGCTAACATCGTTTGCTCAGAAAGACGCGATATTAAACGCAAGATCAGAGAAGCATTACACATAGCAAACGATTCTAGATTCATTAATCGAAGAGAAGACTGCTTTACCCTGCTCTGAAAATGACAGTTATAACTAATTTGCATTATTTTGTCTAAATTTTTCTTGTAACAACACAGTTTTTAACAAAATAGTAGCTATGAATATGAGAGCAAGAAGTCTCTCGAAATCGTTCAGCTAATATAGCATTTTTCGATATATACTAGCTTTATTATCTGTGCATAAAGCATATATATATATATATATAGTATTATTTATTAAAACAAATATTTCACTTAATGTTCAAAGTTGTTAAAAGTAAGACTCATTCTTTATCCTTTGAATATATTAATGGTGATTTCAAGACATTTAGTTTGTACATAAATTAAAACAATAAACAAAATTGGTCGTATAATTTAAAAACAGAGTCAAAACTAAGTTTATATAACAACAGAGCTCGAAGATAGAATGGAATCTTTCCACCTTTTTCATTGGTTTTTGATTTGATCCCATATAACTCAATGAGGGGTAGTTACTTCCACTTTGCAATTATTTTTATTTAATTTTTATTTTTGAATTCCACACTGTAGATGTAAATATTTAAACTTTTATTGGTGTAAAAAAATAATTGTTTTTTATAAAAGAAAAATTATAGTAATTTCATAAAAGAATAAGTTTTAATATTATAAATGTCTTAACTTGCAATTTTTTTTCTGCCATGTTTTTTATTTATTTATTTATTTCTAGAGGTTAAATATCATTCACACTTGTTAAAATTTTTTGAGTCACATAAATGAGAAATAAACAAAATAAGAAAGTGATATTAGATATAAACAGTATTATTAATATGCAATCTTATATGTGTAAATTGAAACAAAAATATAACAATTTTAAGTAATGTAACATAGGATAAAAACTTTCTCCTACTCTTTCTACAGGGTGAAGTCAAGGCTCTTGTGATTATCTCTCTCTGCCTGACTTGGTGCTGTTTTAGAATGGCACTGTATAGATTATGGGCATTGCTATCACTACAAGAACTCAAACTACTGAGCATTAAACCACCGATTATTTTTTATGGTTGTTCTTTATTGTTGTATTCTCAAGCTTAGAATGGTTAGTCAGTAAGTAAATTAGCTGAATATCTTATTTTTACATTGATTACTTGAAAAACCTAAGATTTCTTGGAAATCTTTTATTAAAAGTATATACTCTTATTTTTTTCCTTTACTTTCTTTGCATTTCTTCATATATTCATATATATTGCTTATAATAACTCCGCTCATATACACTTTAATGCAAAAAAAAATTATTGAAATTTCTTTATTTTCCTGACAGTTTTGATTGTCCATCAGTCTTCACCAGAGCATTCTCAATTTCCCCTACCTTTTAAAAGGTAGAGGAAATTGAGAATGCTCTGATGAAGACTGATGGACAGTTGAAATTGTCAGGAAAATAAAGAATTTTTTTTTTTTTTTGCATTAAAGTGTATATGAGAGGAGTTATTATAAGCAATATATATATAAAAAAATTTATTACCTGAAAACATTTTTCAAGTTTCACCTGAATTTAATTTCCTGGTCATGGATAGGCCAGCTAATATTCTAATTATAGCATCATAGAATTAATATTCACTATAGGATCCATATGTATTTGCAGCATGAATTTTTATTAGTTGCATATGAATTTATAAAGAAATTATTAGATATCACTATCAAAAGCATTTTGAACATATCTATAAGTATTTTCAATAAATATTTAAAAAACAAAATGGTTCAACTAATAAACTTTAGCATCATATAGATCATATTGGTGTTTTTAATAAGAATAGTACTGCTACATTAGTATAGTATCCCTTTTACTGATAGACAAGGTTGCTTTATATTAATAATCATTTTACTTTTACAGCAAATACATTGATACTTATTTATTAAATTCAGATTAAGCTGGGGCCTATACTCTGCAACTATGTATAGCTAAATATCCATTTACTTACTACTATTAGATGTTTTTCTGGGTCAACTATCAGGTATCTACTTAAAATTAACAATTTTAAATTTGTTTATGACCTGGAAACATTGCAGTTTTTATCTGAAGTAATAAGTAAATATATGCTATAAAAAATAAATAATAATAAATTCTTTATTCACATTAACTTCAAAAATTTGATAACCAAAAGTGAAAGAATGGAAACAGGATCCATGGACCCTTAGCTCAAGAGTATATTAGTCTACCATTGCACTGCATCCAACAGGGAAAGCATAATTGTTTGGTTTATTGATCAGGAATTTATTAAATTTGTGCATTGGAAATTGAAGAGCCATTTGTTAAATGTGATTGATGGATTTTGGGTGTCAGTGTCCACCAGTGCATTAAACTATTCAGGGCACACTTACTTATATGGTTTCCTTAACTTTCCAAGGAAAGATCTATGCTATAAAATTTATTAACTGGAAGGTTATAGGAAAGGCATCGGTTAGATAAGTGTTAATGAGTTGACTGTAAAAATACATATTCACATTTGTTATATGTAATCTTTTTTACTGAGTCTTTGGTTGCACTTTATTTGATGAGACAAGCGGTAATAAATGCATCTTTTAATAATAAAAACTTATGTAGATAGAATCAGTCATTAACAAAAGTAGTTTTCAAATTCTACTCTAACGCCATCTATTGTAAACTTGAATAATTAGTGATTACGAGATGCTAGTTTCCGGCTTTTTCCTTCATTAACGAAGACGTTTTCAAAAATGGAATTATTACAATTAAGTGAAATTTACTTGGCGTACATATATAATCAACAAGTAAAAATCGTTTTACTTGGTGATATTTTCCTTATCAAAACAGATTTGTGATAAAAGTAATTAAATTGTATTTAGTTTTTAAAAATGACAGTGAATCCCAGTATTATCAAAAAATTCCGCAATTATATTTATTTGTTTTCATTACTGACACGTTAAATAATCAAGAAGAAAGATCTTTGAAATATTAATATCTTTTTATTATTTACAACTCTTTTTAGAAAAAAAAATGTTTTTAAAGATTATACTTGGAAAACAAATATTCTGATTACTTTTTTTAAAAAATAATAATAATAGTAATTATTATTTTTTAACTTTGGGGGAAAATCTTTCATATATCAAACAACTAATCAGGTAATCTTGTTTAAAGTTGTGAATAACTCAGTGATTACTGTCAAATGTAATTCAACCTCTCCTCCGCAATTATGTCATAAATCTTTTAAATTGTCTTCTATACTTCCAGCATTTCAAGTTTTGTTATATGATTTAATAACAAAATCTTAACTTGCTATTTTCTTGACTAGTAAACAAATTATTTTAATTATATTTTACTGTATCTTTTTAAAGTAAAAAATTAAGTATTCATTTTACAAAACATATACACATGATTCACGTAATTAATGCAATTCCGGAATATTGATTTCCAAAATATCTTACATTAGAGATAGTCTATGTGTGTGTATTAATAACAATTATACATTGTAACAGGTTACATTTGTTTTGTTACATTAACCGTCCTTTTGATAAAAATGAATCATTGTGTATTCTTCCAAACCAACAATGTCTTGAACAGTCGTGTCCAGTGTGATCATTATTTTTCCAGAATTTTATTTTTAATGAATAAATCTATATTCTTCATTAAAAAATTTATTAGTTCAGTGGTGAGATTTCACGTATGTATTAGCCCAGCAATAAGTTTTTAATCTTGCAAGCTTAGAAAATAACATCTACATGGAATCTTCCAATGAACTTCATCGATCAATTAAAGACGTATTTGAATAAATGTTGACCTATAACTTTATTTACTGGAAATTATGCAAACGTCTACAAACATGCATTTACCTTGTTTGTTAGAATTTATGTCTCACCATATAAACTTTCACAGTTTTTTTATTTTGAAAAATGACAACCTATAACTTTATTTAGTGGAAATAAAACAAGGACGCCTTTAGGTTTTTTTTTGTGAAAAATGATTATCCAAAAGCCATAAACTTTTAATAATTTGCATTTATTACAAGTGGTAACCAATCCCAAAAAAATAATATTCATATATATATTTATGTGTCAAAGCATCGGCCGTGAAGCAAACCCGAGACAATTGCTTGTAAGGCAGCCATGCTGACCACTCGACCACAAATACTTGACAAATATTCATATATTTAACTGTGTAATTCTGTACATTTACAAAATTAATTCATTTCCATTTAGAAGATTGTAAATGTGTTTAATTGGACCTAAATGATAAAGACGTACCAGATGATTGGAAGAATGCAGTATTAATATTAATATTTTAAAAAATAATCAAGAAGATATTAGAAATTACAGACCTATCAGCCTTTTATCAGTTTTATATAAAAATTTTACCAAGATAATTACAACTCATCTACAGAGGACATTCAATTTCCACCAACCAAGAGAACAAGCTGGATTTACAAGTGGTTTTAGTATAGTAGATCTTATCCAGGTATTGAGAGAAGTTATATAAAGGACAAATGAATATGAGTTGCCATTATGCTTTGGATTTGTAGATTATGAAAAGGAATTTGATTCTATAAACATTTCTTTAGTGATTAAAGCATTGGATCATCAAGGTATAGATCCAGAATATTGTCATATTTTAAATAATATTTATAAAAATGCAACAGTAACAATTAGATTACATAATAATACTAGGTAATAATTTACTAAGGCTGTAACCTTAGAAATAAGCATCTGAAAAATACGAAGGTAGGGACCTCTATAGGTCTTAAAACACAAGCTTACGCTCTGAAGAAAAGAGAGAATCCCAAGGAAAGTCAACATTGAGAAGGGTGTAAGACCGGATAACTCCATATCTCCAAAGCTTCTTACAACAGTGCTCCCAGAAATATTGTGTGGATTGAAATGGGGTGCTAAAGGAGTGAAAGTAAATGGAGATTATTTAAGTCATTTAGATTTTGCATATGATATAGTTGTTTTTGCAAATAATGCTTTAGAGCTGCAATAAATGCTTCAGGAGTTATCAGATGACATTAGGAAAGTAGGACTAAAGATAAATGTTAAAAAGACTAAAGTAATGTTTAACAGATTTTCTCAAAATATGAAAATAAAGATTGATTATGATGAGTTAGAAGAAGTTAACAGCTACAAATACCTTGTTCAGATTATTAATACAGCTGGAAACATAGAAGAGCAATACAGAGACTTCAGACCACTCAAAGAAGTATGGAGAGATGCATGTTGGGAGTAACAAGAACATATCAAAAGTGCAATATATGGGTAAGAGAACAAACAGGTGTTACTGATCTCATTGAGAAAATTAAAAGACAAGAGTAGTTGGGCTGGTCATATTTCTGGAAAATATGATAATAGATGGACAATTGAAATCTTAAACCGGATTCTAAGAGATTGTAAAAGACCCAGAAAAAGACCACATATGAGATGGATGGATATAATAAGAAAGTGTGTAGGGCTGATGTGGAAAAAAGAAGCTAAAGATTGGAGAAGATGGATTAAACTTGGAGAGACCTTCATCCTGCAGTGTATTGATAATGGTTGATGATGGTGATGATACACTATTGTTTGTGCCAATGACTTTTATCACCACTGAACTAATAATAAGTACCAAAATTTACATTTTCATAATATTCATTAAAATTATTGTTTCAAAAAAATGGAAAATCATCTTCAAAGTAATATTTCAATTTTGCAAATAAATAAAAGAGAAGTGAAATAAATAATTAGAATAAATTGTATTGTTTTAGCATTCAAGCTAAAACACATTTTTTCAGTAAGAATAATTAATAATTCTTTTAAATTTTTATTAATAATGCATTCAAGTAATGAAATTATTAATTTGTAATTTAAAATTTTAATGTACAATTACAAAAAAAAAAATAGCAAAAAGTAACAGCTATGATATTTTAATAGGCATATTTTTTTTGCTGTTGCTTATTTTCTGTTTTACCTTATTTCAATTCCTTTGACTTTTTGATAAAAATAATTATATTTAAATAGAATCTGAATGAACATCTTATACTTGTAAAAAATAAATGTTATTTAATTTTATTACAAGTATATACTCTTATTCTTCTCCATTACTTTCTTTGCATTTCTTCATATATTCATATATATTGCTTATAATAACTTATTTCATATACACATTAATGCAAAAAAAAATTTTTAATAAAATTTCATTTTTCTGACAGTTTCAACTGTCCAGCAGTCTTCATCAGAACTTTCTCAAACTTCCTGTGATGAAGACTGCTGGATAGTCGAAACTGTCAGGAAAATAAAGAAGTTTTAATAAAAAACATTTTTGCATTAAAGTATATATGAAAGAAATTATTATAAGCAATATATATCATTTAATTTTACAAAAATAAAAGTAAATTAATAAGAAAATTATGTGCAAACTTAAGATTTTCAGTTTCAAAATTTTAATAAAAAAACTGAAATCACACAAGAATAATGTCTAAAATTTTTAAATACAATGTTAAACCTATTCCATTACATGGAAACTCACACTTTTGGCTTTTTTTGAAACTATTTGAGATAGAATGGCATTGTTTTATCTTTATTTGAAGCTATTTTAGTTGGAATTAATGTCAGTCAAATTACATTTTATTTCAAGATTTTGCCATCAAATGAGTGCAAATTCATTAAATGAATGTTATAAAATAGTCACAATTGAGTCATTCTAGGCCTCATTTGCAATGCAGTAACAATGTTAAAAAGTCAATGCAGTTTTTTGTTGTTTGGTTACAGAAAATTAAATATTTGAATTACTAATTTTACCTTAATTATGACACTTTGATTGTATATATATACCCATATAATAAATAATAGAAATAATGAAATAATATCCATGTAAATAAAAATAATCTTTAACCTCATTTCTATTCGTTATATTAATGGAAATATTTAATTCAATACACACACACACACATATATATATATATATATCAGGATAGCAGTATTTAAGATATTTGGTTCCAAGACACTCAGTGGGTAATATAAACTCTATTGATAGTAACAAATGTCATACATACAACAATATATATTATAAAATAATAATTTTTAAGATATATATTTGTTTAAATATTTTAATATATGGAAATATCTTTTTTATTTTCATATTAGAAAAATTACCATCAGAAGTTAATAGACAGTAATCAATGAAAATGGTAAATTGTAAATGCTTCCTGTATTTAAAAGGTTACCTTTTCTAAATGCAGTCTATTGGTGTTATATAAATAAATACTGTATGTTAAATATGTTAAATAAATATTTTAGCACTCTCTAAATAAAATAAAGATATTGCATTTAGAAGAGGTATCCTTTTGAATGTATAAAGCATTTGCAATAGACTCATTGATTACTGTTTGTTAACAACTGATGATAATTTTTCAAATATAAAAATATGAAAGATATTTCCTGTATTAATATATATATATATATATAAAATTTAAATATGTAAATATTAAGTTGCAATCTTTAGGGTCTATATAAATATATTGGACTATAAAAAGTTGTCTTAACAACAGTTTGAAATAGTTGATTGTTATTAATATAGGGATTGTCTATGTGTTGACTGATTTTAATGATATATATATATTAAATACTACCCTAATGCTATACTAATAATTATAAATAAAATAGATATTCATATAACATTACAATATTACCCCCCAAAAAAAAACAATTTTACTAAAATTCTTCAATAACCATGGTTTTATCTATTAACAAATAGACCTTTTCAAGTGAACTTCAACTAAACATTTTTTTTTTGGCTAGTATTGTAGTATTCTATGAATTTATATTATATATGCAATCAAAATATTATAATATGCATGTATAATTACTTATAGTACATTTTCATTTAATCTTTCAGTAATCATTTTGTCATCATTAAGAGTAACTATTGTTTATTTTTAATGTTTTATTTTCAAGTGAATTAAATGTTATTTACTATTAGATAATTATATATTTTTAGGGAGTGTTTTTAAATAGTCAATGCACTTTCCCTTACAGCTGCTTCATCATGACATACTCAGAAAAATACATATCTTTTTAATTATTGCTGTTCTTATTATAGTTAATTTTACATGGAAGAATGAGTTTGCTCCATGCTGTTGAACGCAGTGGTATAATGATAGACTCCAAAACTAAAGTTGATAGGTTCAAAACTCTATCAATTATTTTTAATGTTCAAATGTCATAAAACTCACCAAATCTTTGACTATTTAAGTATTGTAATAATATTAATGGAATAACATTATTAACGTGGAGTTCATAAAAAGTTCGAATAATGAAAGGGATAAAATTCTGTTATAACCCATGATCCTTTTAGTTCCAGAGTTTGTGACTCTTACACTACACTAAACCAAACAAAGCATTATTTTTAATGATTTTGTTCAAAAGTGTCACTGACTGAATTAAAACAAATGGAATAATTAGATCAATTCTATAAGAATCTAATTAATCATAAAACACTTTTGTAAAAAAAAAAAATATTTAATCACGTGTATCAAATTATCAATATAATGTTATTTTTTTATATCCAATTTAAAAATTGTTGCTGTATTTTCTGTTCTAAAAAAAAATTGCTTGACATATTAAAACTACTGACATTTTATTATGTTTTATATTTAAAATAAGACCGTAAGCATGTTTCTAATCAAATTAATATAATGAAAGAACTAAAATTTCATATATATTAAAAGTAAATGGATATTTTTAGATTCACTGTTGTAATTGGTAAAAGAACATTATATAAAAAAAAATAAAGTTTCCTATTTTTATAGATGCTAAATTCTTTATCTGAAAATAGATTTCAGATCTAAAACGTTGCTTAGCAACAAGGGATTTTGATTATTGCAAGCACGGCTTGTGTATAGCCACTGCAGAAGTGCTCTGTAACATTCAATATAAAGAGTCTTCTTTTTTTAAATACTTTCTTTATACTTGTATATCGTTATATAATCCTTAAGCTTAATGACAATAGCCATTTTCTAGTTCATGAAAAAATTACAAAAATACTTATGTGAAACTGTGTGTTTTATAGTTCCACTGATGCAATGTTTGGCTGTTGTATGCATGCACATATGTCCAAGATAAGAAGTTGGACACTAGGTAGAGAGAGCACTGACATTCACACAGTTCTGAAACCTGTTGTGCATGTGTAAGATAGTGTTGCTTTTGATTCAATATTAAAACAATGACTTAAAATTTTCTGAAGCAGCCTCCATTCCCATACATTTTATTTGGGAACTGCCATTGTCTCCATAATAATATCATTAAAGGTAATGATACCTTTATGTCATGTATCATGCTAATATTTTATTATTTTACCCAAGACATGTTCTAAACTGATGAATTTTTACCAATGATTGGTTCAGTGATAAAATGATGCTGAACTCAAGATCTTAGAACAAACATGAAATACTAAGTCATGAATGCATAACATTGTTAAGCAATGATCTTTTACTATCTTGCTGACAAATGAAATTGTCAATTTAACATACACAGATCTATATACATTATTACTCTGCCTTTATTAAAAAATTACACTAAAAGCCTGTCATTTGGAATGTCATTTTCTACACAGCTTTGCATATTTATTATAATACTTAGTGTTTATCATAATACTTGCTGCTTATTAAATCACATGACTACATTTTACTCATTACTGATAAGCAGCATTTTTATAGCTTTATGATATTTACCATAGGCTTTAGTATTGATAAGTGTAGATAATAGTGCTTAATAAATCCTTATTCAGTGCTATCTTATCAAATATTTCCAGAATAGCTTCAAGCTTGTGGTCTTCATTAATGACAAGTTTTAGATTTTAAAATAGTGCACAAGTTCCCAAGATTCACAGCTCCTCATTGTTAAAAATCATAAGCTTGATTATAGTGAAACTAGTCTGTAGATATTTAAGAGAACATCACAGGATAATGATTTACAAAGCACTATCATCTGGCATTTGTTAGTTACTAAAACTTACAGTAGGTGGTGTGGAGGTGTGTAGAAAAAAGTATGCTTCTTATATCACAATTCTGTACAAATTTGACAGTGAAATTTAAACAGTCTTATAGTTTGTTGCAAGGTAAAGACCTATTGAATAGCTTTTCATGCAAGGATAGAGGGGGGAAATACTATACTTACCTGTTTCACCATTTGCTTCAGAATGAGAATTTAAGTGCTTTTCTATTTTTGTCTTTGTTCTGGTTAAAATATTTAAATGCTGGTATACTTTATATCCCTGCAGTTTAGATAAAATTATAGGGGATTTGAATCCAGGATTTCAATCTCCCTTTAGCTAACCAATTAATCTCTTACAACTGATACATACACATGTGAAAAATGTAAATGATCTTCAATATACACAGCACTAATCATTTAGTCCAGATCATTTCCCACCTACATATATAATCAGTGCTTGGTTTGTATTAAGTTTGAAAATCTTCAAACTATAATGGACAGGCTTTAATCTACTTGCCATACAACTCTTATGACTTCCATACTATTGAAAATCTGAAGATGGTATGTCCAAATCCCTTGATGATGCCGATATTATTATTATGCCAATATTTACTTTAATTCATTCTGATACCTCATATATAGGACCTTGTCTAGTTAAATACACAGAAGAGAAATCAAAATGACTTAAAAATCATCATGGGCATGATAATAATATTGGCATCATCAAGGGATTTTGGCATTCCATCAGATTTTCAATGGAATGGAATGCTAAAAAGTTCAATGTTGGAGTAGATTGAAGCCTGTCTGTTAAAGTTTGAATATTTGCTATCTTAATATAAATTGAGCACTTATTATATATGTATGTGGGAGATGATAATCTGGTCCAATTGATGAGTGCTTTTTCAGCATGAAATATATATATTGGAGATCATTTATCTTTTTCACGTGAGGTCATATGTAACAGTCGTAAGAGATAGATTGGCTAGCTGAAGGGAACTTAAAAGTCTGTGTTCAAATCCTCTTTAATTACTTCTAGTTAAAAATAGCCACATACTCATTTACTTAATAATACTGGATGAATAATTAGATTGATTTTGAGTCAATGCTTAGGAAAAAAACTGATGAAAAAAAAAATTTTAGTGTATTTTTTTTTTACAAATGTCAAATACAATGACCAGGAAGCAAACCCAGGCCAGCTGCTTGGAAGGCAGTTATGCTAACCACTAGGCCATGAATGCTTGACTTTTTTTAGTGTAATTGGGATATGATTTAAATTAAGTCAACATTATAGATGGGACAGTATCATTGTGTCATGAGATTTTATTTTTTATTCATTATTTAATTTTTGTTTTTATAAAAGCAAACTTAAACATGAAAAAGTATATAGAATATATTGTCATTTCATGGATCAAATAAATAAATAATTGCTTGCACAGTTAATTGAGAGGTCACATGATATTTTACATTCAAGTAACAGATTGTGCACAGCAGTTTTATTTATTCTACCAAACATGATCTGCAACATAAGCAGTAAATCACTAATTAATTTACTATGCCATATAAAAATTGCATAGTAAATTAGATGACACATAAAAGCAATTGGTTAATTTTAAAAAAAATTGCAGTTGATTTTTTATTTTATTTTAATATTGCACAGTGAATGTAAATATGTAGTAAATGTAATGAAGTTGCTTTCTTAACACATAAATAAACACAAATAAATAAGTACCGAATTATGCTTTAAAAACAAATTATTACTACCTGGAAGAGGAGATACAATTGAACATATAACCTCTTTACATGCTACCATCCATTGTGAACTTTGGTAATCAGTCAAAGCCCAATGATAGTGCTGTTTACTCAAACTTACAATATATGGCAATAATAGAGTAGGAAAAAATAGAAATTGCTCCTGTAAAATATTGCACAAACTTAGAATCACATGATAAATTTTAGACTTTTAAAGTAATACTCCTAGACTTTGCATGAAAATGAAGTCAAGTGTTGGTGGCTAAGTGGTTAGCACAGCTGCCTTACAAGCAGTTGTCCCGGGATTTGTTTCCCAGCCAACACTTTGACACATAAAAAATAAGCTAATAACATTTTTGTGCAGTGATGCAATGAATGTTGCACTTTTCATAATTCAATTTTTGTAGTACTTTATGTATGACAGTTTTGACTGATTAGCAGTTATCTTCAGATATTTCTCATAGCACCCTTTTCACAATATTATGTTATATTTATAACAGTTTCAGCTAACTAGCATTCTTCAGGTATGTGAAGAATATTTCAAATATTTGAAGAGGACTGTTAGCCAGTCAAATCCATCATTGAAAGAAACATTACATATGTCAAAATTTGCTTTATAAGAAGTATATTTTTTCTTTAAAGAATAAAAGTTATCCTACTCCTTTGTTTTATATATACAAGTATTATTTATTTTATTTGCCCATTTTTATAAGTTACATAAATAGACCATTTTTTAGTTTGCCATATATAAATCTGTTTTGTTTTCCCTGAGTAGACAATAGCTTCAGGGATGACTATCTTTATATTAAGCTAAAGCCATCTATGTAGAGAAAATTGATATTTACAAAATAAAATAGTAATTATTATATTCTAACAAGATCTAATTGTTTCTAGATAGAAATGTTAATATATGTACACGCACACACAAATTAATCTGGTTTTGATATCCATTTACAAACAAGCCAGTATGTTTATTTACTTATTGTACAAGTATGTATGTCACAAGTATGTATGTGAACATGTCTGTATGGAATTGAGAAAGTACTTCTGCTAGATGAGATTGATTTTTATGTCAGTATTCTTTTAATAAACCCTTCCCAGAATTCAAAAGATTTGGATTATAGTGAAACTCTTCTAAGAGAATACTAGACAAGACATGTTTGAACAGTCAAATCAGATAAATCTTTCTAAGCAAGTTAACTTTAGCAAATATAGCTTAGAAGATGTATGACCATTCCTAAATAAAAACAAATTATTTCTCCGTGCAATAAAAACATGTTGATGAAATATCTATCTATTTAAATTATTTAACAGGTTAAAATCATTACATATTACTTAATGCAGTTTTAAATCTTATATGCCGTGTATTACTCGCGTGTATAAAATTTGCTTTAAAATGTAAACATATCTGCGTGACTTATATAAATAAGTTCTAAGAAGCAAAAGAAGTTTATATCCACTCTTTTGCTAAATATTGTGCGTAATATGTGGTTAGATTGCTCCCGTTTATGAATTTTCATTTCATAAGTGCGTTTAATTTTCAGCAGGTACAAGTTATCAAATAACACTCTTAAAAAATTAATCTTAAGATATTTATAATTATAATAAACCCATGTAAGGAATGGAGAAGATGAAATAGGCTTTTTAATAAATATTTGTCAATGAAAACACCTCTTCCACAACCATTTGTTAAGAAATAGTGAAAATAACTACTCACTATGCTTGCTAAATGATGGGGTGTGATGCTCTGAGCAATTTTCCTTTTTTATTTTACCTCTACTTAATATTATTAGCTACCCATTTACCAACCCATGTCAGAATAGTTAGCTTAATCATGTGCCTGATGAAAAAAAAAATTTTTGAGAAGGAATTCACAGTCTATATTTGAATCCCAATGAATAATATAAAAAGTTGGACAGCTGGGATGTGATGTTTTGAGCGATTTTCCTTTTACTTCTTATTACTGTAGCCAGCTACCCATTTCCCAACTAATGTCAAATAGTTGGATTAGTCACCTGCCTGATGGAAAAAAATCTCTTATTTTTTTGAAAAGGAGTTTCATTTAGTCTATATTCGAACCTCAATGAATAATATAAAAAGTGAACATTTTTCCTCTGCATTATCACACTTTCCTCAGTCTTATGTAGTTGTAATTAATATGTCAGTTTATTTCTATGGCATAGTATTGATATTCTAAATGGAGGTAATAAATTCTAAAGTAACTATGTGCTTTTCATATGCATGCAATGAAACACTTTATTATTTTTGCTGATGAATAAAGCAAGAGGAAGTGGGAGACATAAAAACTTCTCTATTTAGGAATTGCCTACTCATGAAGCACTGCCTAATTTTTGGGAGTTTGCTTAAAGCCAATTAATTGTTTATCTTTATTGCAGTACCTTAGTAGAAAAAATAACATTATTCCTTTTATGATATCTCTTGTTATTTGTTTTAATCATACACCAAACAAAGAATGATATGATTTTCTCATCTTATTTATTTTACTCCAGAACCATCTATTATTAACTTGAATAATTAATTGACACTATATAGTAATGCTCTATCTAAATCTACAGGATGGTTTTGATTCTTTCCTTTTTTATATACTAATCAAGCTGATGATAGCACACTAAAAATCTTAAGCCAAATTTCTCATAGCTATTTGGTTACCATAACAAGTCAGGAATTATTTATTTTATTTACCTCAAAAGTCACTAATAAACTGAAAAACGATAAGAGAGTTTGTACTTCTTGAAAATGAAAGGTAAGCCTTTGAAAACGTTTGAAGATTTAATAAAGTTGTTATTATTCATAGAATTGTTCAAGATAATTGTCCAATATATCATATTCTAATTATATAATGTGTGATAAACAGAGCAAAACTTTCCATACAGTATTGGAAAGTTTTGCTCTGTTTATCAACAATTAATGTGCTAGTATAGGAAATGTGATCATGTGATGCTTAATGGTATATAATGTGTGCATAGTTAATACTAACACATATTAAAGTTTTACATAAAAAATAAAATAAAAAAAAACATTTGTATAAATAAATACAACATTACCTTTATGTTCACCTCTGTCTCTTAACAAACTTTAAATAGTTCAATGAATAAACTCACCAAAGAGGCCTCATATCAAATCGTTTATAAGATCAACTGTTGTGACTCTATTTGTTTAAAGGTATACCATGTGGAAACCTGCATCAACTTAACCACTAGACTCACCCAACATAATTATCTGTATAACCACACTATGAAAAACACTGAATATTCTCCCCTTTTCCTTGATCATGAATTGCTGTTTTGATCTTTCCACAGCTTACATTGTTTGTTCAGAGCATGATGATTGAAAGAGAAAGGTTTATGAAGTTCTGTCAATTGCCAAATATTTATGCCATCAATAAAAAAAACTCCAGCACCTCTCTTTTTAAAAAAATTGCACTTATAACCCCTTTGCTTCTCATTAGTATGCAAATTCATCTTTAAATATTCATTATAATCTCAATTCAATTGATTATTCAACACTTACATTATTTATGGATGATAACTGTCTTCCCTTTTATTATACTATGATTATGATACTATATGGTATCAAAAATACTTAGCTTCAAATAAATTCTTCTGTATTTCAAACCCAAACCTGTTTAGTTATTAAATGTTTTAACAATTGTTTATTCATGACATCAGTTATATTTTTATTGTGGTTACCTTGATTCTTTAGCAAAAAATGGCATATATTGAGTAAGCATCGTGTGATTATTTCAGGTTGCTTTCTAAATTTACAATAGTAGCAATAATCGATTTTTAATTCTCTTTCAGAATTCATTGATTACTCTAGTTTATAAATATGTAGGGTAAATGAGCACAGACTTTCACATGAACCACCACTTTCCACTCTATCTCATTATACTGATACATTTGAACACATATATGTTGAAAAGATAAATAATCACCAATATACGTATTTCATGCTAAACCAGCAATCATCAGTTGATCCAGATTACCATATTCACACATATATGCTATAAGTGCTCAGATATATATTAAGATAGCCAATCCTCATACTTTAATGGACAGGCTTCAATCTACTCCAAACTCCAACTCTTCAGCCATCCATCCAATTGAAAATCTGATGATGGAATGCTTAAAGTTTATAAAGTGCTTTATAAATACTTAGTGCATTTAGCTATAGTTCTAAAAGTATCAAAGTGCAAAGTCACAACCTTATGACCTTTAATAATACTCAGACCAATAGTTTATTAAGTATTAACAAATATATAGTGAAAACACATCTCAAAGATAGTTATTTAATATAATTTTTTTTAAAAGTTACAACATTAATTCAAAGTTATGTCAAAAATTTTATAATGAGAAGCAATCATATTTCCTATATGTCATATTGAATGCTTAGAAAATCAGTTTGGGTACACAATTGTACAATAACTTCAGTTTGAACAAATAAAAAAGAAAATGTTATATGTTATCAGAAAATAAAGTTTAGAAATATACAGTTATTATAATTAATAGATAAGATAAAGAAGGATTTTAACATCTTTAGCTATCAAAATTCTAACTGTTAATTATTAAATTTTCATGTTACCCTTTTTTAGACAAGTTCATTACACTTCTCATAAAATTCTAAACAAAATGATATATAACATTTTATCTGAGATAAAGTTTTATTTCCAAAGCATTAAAAAATACAAATGTTGGTTACTCTTATTTTTAATAGTGGCCCCAATAAATTCAAATTATGCAGACATCTATGAAATACACCTGGGTCTCGTTTTATGTGATAGATAGGTTCCTCAGAAAACATGCGCAAATGAAATCACACAAAAATAGACGTAACTTACATTGAAAAAGGGGGGATGCAGTCTGTGATTTTTCAAAATTCGCGTAAAAGCAAAGCACCAATGTAAAATTACTTTAAAATTCGCGCAAAAAAAAAATAAGGAAATAAAATATGACTAATAAAAAATTTCAAATTTGAAAAAAATTGATGCAAGACAAACTTTTGTTAACTATAATATTTAATTTTATTCAAAATAATATATTTTTATGCATAATTTACAGTACAGTAATTTACATTTTTTATACGTTTTAATTATTATAGCTATTTGCTGAAAAAAATGTTTGTTTGCAAACAACTAGTGCCAACTTCACACTCATGTTGTGTCGATGGTTTTCTGGTGACAATGTAATTAGTAATTAATCTTTGAGATGATGATTTTATTAATTGTTTATGAAACTAACAACTAAAAATTAAATTCTTATTTTTGTCTTTAATTTTCAATTCCATTTAAAAATCAAATTTCACCTCACATTATTTCAAGTCGCCATAAGTAATTTTTAAATTGTTAATTACAATTAAAAATCAGATTTTAATTGTCAAATTTAATTGTGCCCACTCCTGACCTTGTAAAAATAAACTTGTGGACACTAAATGATTAATAATTGATTACGTTCTTTTTTAAAAAGCAAAAACAGAATGTGGTTTAAAATGCAAAATTAACATGCACAATGTTTGAACAAATTTACATTATAATCTTGTAAAATTTAATGTGTGTATACATAAAATGTGGAAATCATGATTTTAATTTCATTATTGCATAAAATCTTACTATTATAAAGTACTGAAAATATTGAAATTACTAAGTTGAAAGTCGAATTCCAATAATGTGCTATTACTTTCAATATACGTGAAATTTATTATTTAAAGTAATAGCGCAATATTGGAGTTCGACTTCTGGTGAAACACGAATCCCATAACTTCAAAATCATGTTAAATAAGTCCACATAAAAAGAGACCCAGGTGTGTATATATTTCTTCCTAATAGAAATTGTAAGTCTTAGTCTATTAATTGCAGAATTGTAATTGTAATTTTTTTATGTATTACTGGTGCTGAACACTTTCCTATCAACTTATAGTGTATTACAGAAGTAGAGCTTGTTTACATATAGATCTTTTTCTAATTCTAATCTAGTAAAAAAATTTGTGACAATGTAATATGTTTTCAAAATGTGAAAAAACTAATGAGAATACAGTTCAAGTAACCAACCTCAGGAGAGCATCTGAAGTTGTAATTTGGAATGCATAATCATTACCATTACTCTCTGGTTTTGAAAAATCATTATTTCCATGTTATTTTATTCTGTAAATTTATTAATAGCATCATTAGTGGCTACTTCTCTAAGTACTTGTCATGCAGGTTTACAATTTTCATTACAGTGATCTATTTTATAACTAATTGTGAAATTTATAGTTAATATTTGTTATGATTTAATTATCATTTTAGCATAAAAATGATTAATTTATCAAGAAATTTTTTTCTGGGCCATAATTTGTATATGATATAGAAACTTGTCTTTTATATTTAATTTCAAGATGTGATGGTATTTATATGGGTGAAATACTTTTAATTGTACAATCTGATTTTTTTTTTCTGTTTTATAATATTGATTAATTTCAGAAATGACTTTTTTATATAATTTTTTAGCAAATAATAATTATGAATAATAAAAGTCTAAAATTCAAATAATCATAGGTGCTTGGAGATACCAGACCTGGAGAGTTTGTAAAATCGCCAATAAATATATGTGCTTCAATAATGTTCATAGGCAAATGTGTGTCTAAGCTTGAGCATACAGAAGGTGTTTGAGTGGCACTAGCTATTGGGTTTATGGAATCAGATGCTTTGTCCATCATCTTTTTATTTTAGTAATCACAACTACTTCACCTTCTGATAAATTACTTGAATAATATTTTTAGATGAGCTATTAACAGAAACATACCTTCTGAGTCTTGTAGATCAATAATGGAAAATTATTATGTAGGCTTGATTAGGAAAAATCTTCTCAACTCTTTTAATAGAGATTTCTTTATTATTTATTTTCTATGAAAAATAACGATGTAAAAAAAGTAACTATTTAGAAATGCAATTTAAAAAAATCAAATAAACGTACATCTTTTTTGACAGAGAAGAAAAAAATGAAGATTCTATGCTGATTTCGCACTAACTTTAATTGAAGTCTTGGATTGGTCAAAATGCTTGGAGAGATTATAAAATATGGCACCCAGCATTAAGTGAAAATAATGACTATAATTGATGAATAATATTAATATGCATATTGTTCTCTGCAGTTTAGCTCAATGGCAGAATGATAGACTCATGATCTAAGTTTCAGGATTAAAGTTTGACTATTGACATTTATTTTCCAAATATCTAATGATTTCCTGAGCAACTAATTGCTTTGAGTACTAGTATTATAAATATAGGGGATTTGATTCAGACTTTCAAGCACCCTTTAACTATTCATACTATTTCATATCACTGAGACACATGACTACACACATGTAGAAAAGATAAATAATTATCAATACACATATTTTGTGCTAAATCAGCACTCATCAGTTGATCCAGATTATCATCTCCCACACACATATATAATTAGTGCTCAGTTTATAAATATGATTATATATATATATATATATGGGAGATGATAATATGGACCAACTGGTGAGTGCTGGTTTAGCATGAAATACTCTTATTGGTGATTGTTTATCTTTTCTACATGTATGTGGTCATGTGTATCAATGGTATGAAATAGTATGGATAGTTGAAGGATGTTTGAAAGTCTGAGTTCAAATCCCCTATATTTACAATTAGGATCCAGGTATATGAAGAGTGCATGTATTTAAAATAGGCACTAGTATGTATTATAATTTATATGTATATTTTATTTAATGTGATTTTGTATTTCATTGGTAATTCAACAGAGAGTAAATAAGCTACCCACTAAAATTTATGAATAATGCAAGATTAAAATTATGCTTATGTTTAACTTTTAAATTTGACATCTTTAGTAGATTATATCATAAGATGTCATTTTAAAAAGTCAATGGAAAAAATAAAATTTACAACATATTATATTTAATCGTTTATGCTAGTTCTTTTTTCATATTGGAATTAGAGCAGGAAAAGAACGACCACTTTATATATGCAAAAAACCCTCTAACTGAACTAAATAAATAAATAAATACTAAATAAAGCTTTTAAAATGTTAAAGATACCATAGGATCATTTTAATATTATCATTTTTACTTTATGATCAGTTGCTTGAAAAACCAAATGATATTTTAGCACCATACTAGCAAAAATTTCCAGATCAAGAAGCCTCACTCCCATCTTTACTTTTTCTGAGCCTGAAATCAATTTATTAATCTATGGTTCATGAAGCTTCTCAAGGTTATCTAATATGACAGAAAAGTCCTTGATTTGATGGTGAAAACTCATTGTGAATCACTGATTGCATGGCCACTTGTAATACAGATTGTAAAAATATAATTGCAATCAATGTCTGAATTAAATCTAAATTATAACACTTCCATTTGTCATAGTTACAAAATATAACACTAAATAAATATTGAATAATGATCTGTAATAACTAATACAAGATTAGAATAATGGTGTGAAAATACTGAAGGTCCTTCAGTGTAGCTCAATTCTGTAATGTAATAATTAGATGTCACATGATTTCTCTAGTGACAAGCCATTGGCTGCAATAGTAGAAGGTCAGAAGTCACAGCTAAAAGTACAAAAATCAAAGCTCAGTCTGACACTTCTGGGACTCATCATCATATGATCTCCCAAGAAAATAATCATTCGAGATCTTCTTTTTCACTAATAACCAAACCAAAAATCTGCCTAATATATCCATTCCAACATATGTGTAAATAAGCACGTGCTTTATATACTGAGTGAATTTTATGAATATCTTCAAAATAAATATTAATCTGAATTTCATTGCCGTGTTTGTATGCATGTGTCTAGAGCTACTAAATTTATGTAATTGCAGTTTATTTTCCATTACGAATTATTTCCCAACGAGAAAATCATGTTTTGCGATGATTTGCTAAATGATGTCGAGTGAATGATTTTTGTGAATGAATATATTAAAGCAATATTCCATATTTTGATTTAAATTATTCTGATGTGTAAAATTCTAATGAAAACAAACGACGCATTGATGTTGGAATTACTTTTTATTACTATTTTTAAAAGTTCTATTTGTTAAACTCTTTCATTTTGCTGAGTGTGTGATGAATAAATAAATAAAACCTGATAGAGATTAAAACAGCAAGTTTGGATCTTATTGATTATTAGAACTTCCTAATACTGTTTTTACAATTGATCTGTTTCATGATTCAAGAATGCAAACCATAAATTAACCCTTAAACTATCGTATTTTTAAAATCTTAACTTTTAACACTTTCGTATTGATTATCTCTAGATCACTGAAATAATATTAGAAGTTGGTTTTGTTTGTCCCCTTCTCCTCAAAGAATTTCTATGAACATTTGAAATGATTGTACTCACTTGAAAGCTTTGGCCCAGGTATTAGAGATATGTTGTATATGCTTTATATAGTAGTTTTCTTTTATTAGCTTTATATATCTAATATGAACTGATTGCTTCTGGGATGTTGCATTTATACTTTTTATTGCAAGAAAGGAATGTGGGAGTTTGTTTTTATTTATACATGTTGATTTTGTTTTAAACTTTGTTTCAATTCTAAATACAATTATTGATATAAAATATATATTATTTAAAAAATTTGTATAAAGAGATTGACTCTCTCATAAGAAAATGTAAGAAATAATCCAAAAATATATTACTGTTTATTATGGGTTTTAATTCGATTGCTATGCCTATGGTCTGGATTTTATGTCTGGTTCTGGATAGTCATAAAAATATCTCAAATTGCCAACAACCTTACTATTTTGTATACATGATTCATAATCAACCTACCTGATAGTAATCAGTAAACTGATATTTAGTCTTGGCTAGAAGATAAAAGTCATAGCTAAATCTGAATTGATCATATGAGCACTGGTGCAGTGATTACTATAAAAATAAAATTATTGGCATGTGACTTAACTTGAGGAGGTCATATCCTTTGGATGCTAACCTTAGTTAAGTTGATCTTAATCTGCTTACAAAAAAGCTTAACAATTGTATTAACGTATACATATATTCAAAATAAATAACATCTAAATGGATTATTTAACAACAAATACCATATTATTTTAATATACAATAGCTTTTTCAATAACATTTTATCCTTTTTAAAGTTGTATATATGCATAAATCACATGATAGTAGTTCAAGCTTATCTATATCAAAAGTCTTCACCCTATTATAACTTGGGCTAGTATCATATGATTTATATATGTAGATTTCTTCATCTTTAACTTATAGAGGTTTCTTTGACAACTGATTGAATATTTCTGGAGCAGATAAGTTTGGGCTGTTATTAGGTGATTTATATCTTGTATATAAAATTTCTGAATGTTTGTCCGTAATGCTGTCACATGATATTCAAGTTCAACATTTTTTTGTTAAAGAGCATATTTTTCAAGGAAAAAATAATTATTTGTTCTGCTATTAATAAACCATTTTTTAAAGAAACATTTTATGCAATGGACATATTATGAGCATTTTATTCAAAGCAAGTAATTCCAAAAAGCAAAAAAAAAAATTTGTTAAACAACCAATTAAAAAAACTATTATAAAAATTGTGGCTTTTCCATTGGCTGGGTACATTCCCCAGCAAGTAATTTTGCAAAGCAAATTTTTTAAATTCATTATTCTAGAAACAATTATCTTCCCTCTATACCAGATCATCTATTGTAAACTTCAGTAATCAATGAACATTAGATGTAGTCCTTTTGTATCCAGATCCACAGACTATATTCTGGCTTACAGTCTTTATCAGTGAGATCTTTAAATTTAAACTATCCATCTCTATTTTATACTATTGAGCTAAAAGCTTGTGAATATATTATCACTACCAGCTAATGATCATTGATTACTCATGCTGTCAAAAGATGGCTCTGGAGTAGAATGAAGAAAACTACCCATGAAAGTATATGCTAAGAATAAACAAAATAATTCATAAAATGTTCTGTAATATACAAACATAATTAATGCTATAATACTAGTTGTATGGCTGCAGAAAGGAGTTTGCTATTAACTGAAAGGAGACCCTTTGATTCCTCTTGGAGGCCTTAAAGGAACCGAGCAGGGCAAATTCCTAATGTCCACTCCATACGTTCTTGTCGTTGCAGCTGTTATTACTATGTGATTATTCATATAGTATACGAACATGGATGGGCTGCTCACCAACACGCATTAGCCAGCGTGGTGAGTTTTTTGGCTTTTTATCTCTGAGTTTAAGATCAAGAAACACCATGGTCTTTCTTCTCAGTGCCTGATAAGGCAGAATGAATGTTTGGGTAAATGATAAATATTTTTCCAATACATATATACAATTATGACAGACAAAAATAAAGCATGGCCCTTATTCCCAGGAGGCTGTAAAGTCACCAACCAAGCTAGCGGTTGGTGGCTGAAGGTGGAGGGTGCTAAGAATCCCCTGATTGCGGACCCAGGCTGCCATTTGATGACGACTTTTTATTTAGGTACTTACAACTGCAGATCACTTTCAAATGAAGGAAGATTGCAAGAATTAGAAGAAGAACTGTCTTATATTAAATGGGACATTATTGGACTTTGTGAAGTTAGAAGACAAGGAGAAGAAACAATTGATTTAAAAAGTGGACATATAATCTATTATAAAGGCACACATATTGGAAATACAAGTGGAGGAGGATACATTATAAATAAAAAGTGGAAGAACAATATTGTGGAGATTGATGGTGTATCGGACAGAGTGGCAAGATTAGTTATACAACTTAATAGCAGATACCAAATGCAGATAATTCAGTTTTATGCCCCAACAAGTTCTCATAGTGATGAAGTAGTAGAAGATTTTTATATGGATGTACAAAAAGCTTTTAATCAGAGTAATCAACATTTTAAAATTGTTATGGGAGACTTTAATGCTAGAATTGGTAGACAAATGAAAGATGAAATTGCTGTAGGTAATTTTGGTTATGGTAATAGAAATGAGAGAGGACATAGACTTGTGGAGTTTGCAGAAAAAGAAAAACTTTTATATTATGAATTCCTTTTTTGAGAAAAATGTTAAAAGGAAATGGACATGGAAGCATCCAAATGAAGGTACAGCAGAATTGGATTATATTTTGACTAACAGAAAATACATATTTCAAGATTGTAATGTTCTTAATAAATTTAACACAGGAAGTGATCATCGATTAGTAAGGTGTAAGTTACGTGTTAATGTAAAACTAGAAAGACAAAAATTATTAAGAAAAACAATATTTACAGTTGATATTCCTAATCTTCAGAAACATTCTAATGAATTTAAATTAGAACTTACAAATAGGTTTCAAGTGTTAGGAGATTTTGAACATGATACAGATTTGAATGAAATTAATATGAAAATAACTGATACACTTTTAAAAACTGCAACAAACATAGCTGGTAGAAAAAAGCAGCAATTGACTAATAAAATTTCTACTGAGACTAGAGAATTTATGAAGAAAAGAAGGAATATGAAGATATACAAAAATGATGTATTAAAAAGAATTGAATATCTCAAATTTTGTAAAATGGTACGGAAAAGAGTTGAAAATGATATAAGAAAGTATAACTGTGAAATAGCAAAGAAAGCTGTAGAAGAAAATAAAAGTCTCAAAAATGTTAAACAACATTTTGGTATTGGTAGAAAATTTATATCTGCAATAAGAAAAAAAGATGGAATTATTACTAAAAAGAGAGATGACATCATGAAATTGGTAGAAGATTTTTATCAAGAATTATATAGTAATAAAGAACAAGTACCTCCTATATCTATTACATCTTCAGAATTGCCCAGAATTTTAAATGAAGAAGTGAGACATGCAATTAAGTGTATGAAGAAAGGAAATGCTCCAGGAAATGATGGAATTATAATTGATATATTAAAAGAAGCAGGTGAAGAAATAGAAACGATTTTAGCAAAGTTATATACCAAATGTCTAAATGATAAAAATGTACCGGAAGGTTGGAAGAATGCAGTAATAATATTAATATTTAAAAAAGGTGATAAAGAAGATATTAGAAATTACAGACCTATCAGCCTTTTATCAGTTTTATATAAAAAAATTTACCAAAATAATTACAACTCGTCTACAGAGAACTTTGGATTTCCACCAACCAAGAGAACAAGCTGGATTTAAAAGTGGTTTTAGTACAATAGATCATATCCAGGTATTGAGAGAAGTCATAGAAAGGACAAACGAATATGAGTTGTCATTATGTTTTTGGATTTGTAGATTATGAAAATGCATTCGATTCTATACACATTTCTTCAGTGATTAAAACATTGGATCATCAAGGTATAGATCCAGGATATTGTCATATTTTAAAGAATATTTATAAAAATGCAACAGCAACAATTATATTACATAATGATACCGGAAAAATCAACATTGAGAAAGGTGTAAGACAAGGTGACTCCATATCTCCAAAACTCTTTACAGCAGTGCTGCAAGAAGTATTTTGTGGATTAAAATGGGAAACTAAAGGAGTGAAAGTAAATGGAGAGTATTTAAGTCATTTAGATTTCGCAGATGATGTAGTTGTTTTTGCAAATAATGCTTCAGAGCTGCAGGAAATGTTGCAGGAGTTAGCACATGAAAGTAGAAAAGGAGGACTAAAGATAAATGTTAAAAAGACTAAAGTAATGTTTAATCGATTTGCTCAAAATATGAAAATAAGGATTGATTATGAAGAATTAGAAGAAGTTAACAGTTACAAATACCTTGATCAGATGATTAATACAGATGGAAACATAATGGAGGAAATTAATAATAGAATTAAACTTGGTTGGAGTGCTTTTGGTAGAAATAACTTGATACTAAAAGGAAATATGCTTATGTGTTTGAAAAGGATGGTTTTTAATAAATGTGTTTAACCAGTTCTTACTTATGGATCTGAGACTTGGACACTTAATAGAAGAGCAATACAGAGACTTTAGACCACTCAAAGGAATATGGAGAGATGTATGTTGAGAGTAACAAGAAGAGATCGAAAACGCAATGTATGGGTAAGACAACAAACAGGTGTTACTGACCTTATTGAACAAATTAAAATATTGAAATGGAGTTGGGCTGGACATATTGCTAGAAGAGATGATAATAGATGGACAATTGAAATTTTAAACTGGATTCCAAGAGATTGTAAAAGACCCAGAAAGAGACCACATGTGAGATGGTTGGATGAAATAAGAAAATGTGCAGGGGTGTTGTGGAGAAGAGAAGCTAAAGATTGGAGAAGATGGATTAAACTTGGAGAGACCTTCATCCTGCAGTAGATTGATAATGGTTGATGATGATGATGATGATGATGACTAGTTGTATTAAATATTTTATATATTGTTCTATGTTATAACTTATTTTTTAAATAAATATAATTTTTTTTAAGAAGTAAAATTTTATGACCAAATAAATATTACTTTTTCATATTGACACCTTTATTTTAACATGTTGGCAAGTTTAGAATATTCAAATAATTTGTCACAGAAGTCTGTATGAAATGTTTTCTTATATCTAAAACCTTAACTATTAAAATATGTTTATTATTCAAATTCTTCCCAAAAGTCTTCTTTTTATTATAAATAAGTTATAGAAAATTATAATATGATTGGACATCTATTAAGTAAAATTTATTATTGCAAGCCATTTATTTTTTTCTAACTTTACTTAATAATAACTGCAAATTATTATTTTTTTATTATATTGATTCCCAGAAAGTGTGTTAGATTTTAACCATTTCTAAAAACTCAATTTAAAACAGTAGCAATTTTCTCCTTACAATAGTGTCATCTAGTGTAAGATTTAGTAATCAATAGATTTTACAATGTTGTACATTTCAATCTCCACCCAGTGTATTCTCATCCAAAATTTCCAGACCAGTTTCTAGCTTGTGGCTTTCATCAGTTTAGTAATTTGTTATTTTTCTGCACAAGTGTATACTTTTCATATTGTTAAAAATTTGACTTTTTAATACAGCATTCTGCCATTGAAAACACAGGCAGCAGGTCTAATACACAAGTACCCCATGTTTTATTTAATAGTTACTTATCTATACATATTTTAACGTATATAATCATAAATATTTTTTTTCTAATTCAGAGGAGTGGGAGTTTGCTACCAAAAATTATTTAAGTCTTCGTTGATTACAATTTTATTCATTCACCGTAGCAATCAAGACTAGGCATTCCTTAGTGCTCATCTAATGGGTATCTGTTATTAGCTAAAGGGTAAAAGTTTCAAATTAATGTTGGTTTGCTTTTTTTTAAAGAATAAATAAAACCACTGTTATCTGATTTCATGGTTACCTTCACTTTGCAACTACATGTGAATAAGATAATAAAATATAATGTGTATGAAAATAAATAAGATTAACGTGTTTTCTTGTTTCTCAAAATTTTTATTTATTTATGCAATTTATTTCGTTCTCTCGCTCAAATCCTTTTACTGCCTTTTATATATATAAAAATAAAATAGAAAGAATGGAATAATTACTGCATTATAAATGGTAGCCCTAAATGTGTTTTTTTGCTTTTCCATGTTTAATTAAATTAGCAAAAAGAAAACTCTCATAATTTTTTATTTTTTGTCGAACACTGTAATTTAAATAACTTAAAAGTGATTTTCTTTTTTTTTTTTGCCAAGCAGCGAAATAAATCTTAAAAAATAATAAATCTTTGGAAAAGTTCAATTATTGTAGAATTGTTTATAAAAGATCCATTACACTTAATTTACATCACGCTGTCTTGGCGAGTTTTTCTCTGTCTGGAATAGCGAGATAAATTTGTAAGTAATGGTTTTTTTTATTATTTTAAAATGAATCGCTGAATATTACTATTATTTTCCATCATTTCTTTTACTTCAAACAATCAGATTCATAGTCAGAATTAAGCTCCCAATACGGTTTCCAAGATCCAGGGCCAACTAATTATAAAATAGTTTAAACAACAAAAGTTTAATAATAAATTCAAGAGTTTATTTAAATCAACTGACAATTTGCTAGTTGAACCAAAGATTTCTCTTGATCAACAGTTCATATATCTATTGATAATTAATATATAAAGCTATCTTTACAACAGTAGTTCTATATAAGCACCTCACTGTTTACACACATTTCTTGGTGTTAGTCTAGTTAGATTTTGATCGTAACTCATTTCCACTGCTAATCTGTACAATAAGTTTTCATTTTACTTGGAGTTTCACTAATCTGTTTTTAACTCTTGCTTTTTTCTTCTACTTCATTTTGCTACTTCTCTGACCTCTCTTTAAATTATCATTCTACATGTATTTTAATAATTTGCATAATGTTAGATTTTATCAAAATGCAAATTAGCCTATTGCTTCTTGTAGTAAACTAATTTTCCTTTTCTGCATATTATTATTTCTAGAGAGATTCAACATTGTCTATATGGACCAGCCTGTACATACTCACGTGTGTATACTCTTTATTAAATACACCCTTTGCAAACTCGCCAGCATACAACGGTTTCAATAGCTGATATGATTATTAAATGGAAAATGAAATTGTTCAAGATTAATCTGTGTTAGTCAGGCCAGTATCAGTCAGTATTCTGACCAAAATATAGATTGTTAACTGGTTAGAGAACTGTTTCATATTTATGGAGACTGAATTCATATTCATGTTTATTCTTATATTTTAAATGTTCATAGTAATAAAAAAAAAAGTCACAATTTAACATTTTATTTTGTGATAATCTTTACCCCTGATGGGAAATTGCATTTTTATAAGTGTTTTCTCTACCACATGTGATAAATGAAAAATATGAAACCATCTTTTCTACTAACTACCCACTGCAATACAAAGAGAGCAGTAAAAGGAAAGGCAACATTCACCAAGTTTGCCATTTGTTGAGAGCTTCAGCAGCCTTTAGTTCTTGTTCATTTTTTAGTTGAGGATAGTTAGATACCCATTTAACGACCAGAATTGAGTGATTAGTTGGGATGACTATATAGTTGCTAAATAAGAGAAAAATATTGTCCTTTGAAAAAAAAATGTCTTGGCCCTGATTTGAACCCTAGATTACAGGCATAGCAAATGAAGGTCCTATCTTTGTACCATGTTGACCTTTGCAACATCTTATATAACTACAATATTTTTTAGTGTCTGCATTTACAAATTTTGCTTCTACCCTGAAGCATTGCAAGCTTATAAGCCAATGAAATACATTTTTTTAAAAATAATTGATTTTTTAAAAGCTTGAGGTGCATACACCAGTGGAGTCTAAAAAGGTTAGAGATTTTACAACATTTGAATCCAAAAATGCCAGACTGTTCTTCAGTATAGGAAACCTTTACACTATAATTGAATTAAACTATATGGAATAGCAAATTTTTTAATAAATGCAATTTATTTACTGTACTTTAAACATTTTTAGCAAAAACCTTTTATTCTATATATATATATGCATACACAATCTTATGTTTCAACTGTCCTGCAGTCTTCTTCAGAGGTTTTTGCTAAAAAGTGTTTAAAGTACAGTGAATAAATTGTATTTATACAAGATATTACAAAAAAATAAAGGACATGGTGAATTTGATATTCCTGACATTTTTTTTCATATGTCAAAGCATTGGCCAGGAAACAAAACAGCAACAACTCTGCAAGCAACTGCTTGCTTGCAAGGTGGCTGCACTGATCTCTCAGCTACCAATGCTTGATGAATTTCATAATGTAAATATGTCAGCTATTACTATGCAGAGTATGAGATGTCTTCTGTAAAAAAGTAGATTTAGAGATGCTAAGATTATAATTTGTTACTCTAAACATATTTAACACATTATTACTTTGATTACTGCATTACAACTATGTAAAAAGTTGTTTAAACTTGGAACCATTCAATGGAATTTTTAGACATCTTGATGTAATAGTTCATTGTTAACTGCTTTTTATTATCTCATTATATATTATATTATATAAGTGGTTTAAGTATATTTATTAATAATATTGTGAGGTATATAGCTCTGCAACATATTAATTACATAATTGTTTTACAGTATTTATATACGAGGTTTAATTACTTGATCCAGTTTATCTGAAACTTTTAATGTTTTCTCTTTAACTGCCTAAATGTGTTGCCAATAATTCATTTACTTATCCAAATGAGATTTAAAAATTTTCATTCTCAAGGTGGAAAATCTACCAAAGTAAAAACAAGGATTTTAGAATTCTAGGCAATTTAAGTTTTTCTTCTTCATTTAGATCTGCTATTTTGATGTGGCTTACTTTCAGAAAGTGATTAAATTATGAAATAGGGAAAAAATTATAACACATCTATGTTAAAAGGAAGTAAAATTGATATTCATTTTGTTCATAGAAAATTCTAATTGAAAGTCCTCATCTAAGACTATTTATATTTTGATATTTAAACCTTAGTAATACAAATGTATCATAAAACTGAACAAAATATCATAATGTCAACATAGGCATGGGGTTTTATGTTTTTGATTCTTCTGGATTATCAGAAGTGTAAAGATCATTTTATGAAATTCATACATAGTGAAAGATATTGGTTTGAAGTTCTAAAATGGTGGGTGTTTGGGATATGGTGACGATGAGGTAAGGAATGGACCATGCTGAAAATGTTAGACTAATTTTAACTATATCAGAAATAGCAAGTTTGGTTAGAAAAGCTGTGAGATTTTTGAATGTTCAAAAATTGTATATATTTTTTTCAGTTGGAGAGCTGACTTTAAAGACATGTAGATGTCTAAAAGTTTCAGATCTTCTTCTAACAATTAAATTTTAGATAAATGCTTTGCTTGAGTTGGTTTTTTAAATATAATGTCCCAACTCCTCACTGAAGAGACCCATAGGTCGAAACTGGTCTGGGGATGGGGACAATCCAAGATAAAAATGATTTGAATGCCTTCTCTTGTAGTAACATTTATCATAAAAAAGAAAAAAAGCTTGTTTAGAGCTATTAGCATGCTCTTAATTTTACATATTTGTAAGTGCAAGCTATATATAAGTCATGTGACATCTGACTTGTTATTACTATTATTATTTTGCTGTTGTGGCTTTAGCTAAATTAAAGGGCTAAGCCTACTAATATATGGAGTATCTGAATTAAGTTCAGGCCCATATGATTTTTTCAGTTGGAGAGCTGACTTTAAAGACATGTTAGATGTCTAAAAGTTTCAAATCTTCTTCTAACAATTAACTTTTAGATAAATGCTTTGCTTGAGTTGGTTTTTTTAAATCTAATGTCCCAACTCCTCACTGAAGAGTCCCATAGGTCGAAACCGGTCTGGGGATGGGGACAATCCAAGATAAAAATGATTTGAATGCCTTCTCTTGTAGTAGCATTTATCATTAAAAAAAAGCTTGTTTAGAGCTATTAGCACGCTCTTAATTTTACATATTTGTAAGTGCAAGCTATATATAAGTCATGTGACATCTGACTTGTTATTATTACATATGTTTAAGAGCAAGAAAATTGATTCTTTCTTGATTCTTTTTACTATTTTCATATAGTAGTCATTGATTACTCAGCTTCATATTAGATAGTGCAAAAATAGAAGGTAAATGATATTATTTTGTGGTAGTGAGCTGAAATAAGTGAGTGATATGCTAATATTAATATTCATTGGAGAAAAAATGGTTCCTAGAGTTAAAATATAATCAATTGTTGCCAATTAAATTTGTATTTGTTGTCCTTATTTATCATAATCAACTTGATTTGAGATTGGCTTGATAGTGTAAAAGGAAATTAAAGATGGCTGCCATATGCTAGTTATCATGGTTTTAAGCTTAAATAGCACATCACTGTAAAAGGAAATGGCAGAAAGTTTCTGCAAATGTGAAGTAAATTGTTATTAACATGCTTACAAAAGATGCCTCTAAAATAGAGAAGGAAATGTTTTTGATATAAATGTATATTTTTAGATTTGAATGAATTTTCCTATATGTTGATTACTAATATATATATATACATACAAATCTGCATATGTTTCTTCATATGCATAATGATGTGGTTTCTTTTTTTTATATAACTTAAATCTGAGTGTACTTTCAATGAAGCTCACCATAATCATTTGAATTACAAATACAAATGAAGGAAAACTCAATATATATATATATATAAATAATAGAAAATCATATATATATATATATAAATAATAGAAAATCATATAATATTAAAATACAGTTGTTTACAATTAGTTGAATTTAACTTGAGAAGCCTTTTTTTAATAGATGAAACCATAGGTATGAGAAAATTTTAGTAAAATTTTGTTTTCTAGCTAGTATTTTAATGTTATATGATTATTTTATTTTATTTATTATTTATTATTATAATGTTAGCAGTATTGAAATATATATATATAATGGTTAAAATTAGAATTATTATATTTTAAGAAATAACAATGACAATTGATATATCTTGCAAGTCCATAATATTGCTTTATGAGCAAGTTGATGTTAAAGTCTTTGGGATAGTCAAGTGTTGTTAGCCAAGAGGTCATTGCAGTGGCCTTGCAAGCAAGTAGTTGGTTGCAGATGGTTGTGGGTTCACGTCCCAGCCGAGGCTATGACATATGAAAAAAAAAAGTCTTTGGGATATATTTAAATGGTGATTTTTAAGAATGCCATAATTAATAAAAAAATAAACAATTAAAATTTTGATCAGATTAGATTCAAATATTAATTTAAAATTATTTTTAGATTGAAATTATCTTATTTATGATCATCCTATTATGGGTTGGTCTTAGTCGTTGAGAAGGGAGGTTCATATAGACACAAAAGAAGAAGAACGGATTTCTTAATTTCATGATAATATATAATTTATGGAAATTTCAAAAAATTAGGTTGACTTGATAGTGTTAATTGTATAAAGAATAATCAAAACTAAATACACAATGCTTTTGAGGAGCAAATTTTATTAATTTTATTTTCCTAGATAGTAGTTGGTCACGTGTTGAATTTATATCCTATGCTATTCTATTCATATCATCTGACCAGTTTATATATCTAGATATGCTATGTTTGGACTTTTTTACATTAGCAAAAAATTTCATTAATATCTGTTAATTATTTAAAACGGATTGGAACGTAAGAATGCAATAAACAGATTTGTTCTTATAACTAGTATATACTGTTAATAAAATTATTAAATTATATATTTAAAAAAAAAATATTCTAAATAAAATACGAGATAAATTAATTAATTCAGTTTATTTCATTGTATTTATAATTTTTGTTTTTAGAAAAAACAATTCACCTGTTATCTGTTTCAGCAATCTTAATTTCATTAATGAGTAAAGTTAAATTAAATTAAGGATTTAAGAAATTTATAATTATGATAAAAATATATATTTTGCAATTTTATTAAATCAAATTCTTAGTACATTTCAAAATTATAAGAAAAAAATAATCAATAAATTAATTTAGTAGGCTTTGCATTAAATTTTAATTTTTAAAATTTTAATTAAAAAAAATTATTAGCAACAGTTTATCAAATTAAATTTAAAATCAGTATTTTTAAAAAATTATGATCCAGTAAGCTTTTCTTTCAAAAAGATAAGAAAGTTGTACATCTGATGCAAAATCATATTAGTATAAGTTCATCCCATTCATCTCGTATTAATATATATATATATAATGGTCCGATAATATGAGGGATTAGATTAATATAATGTATGGATGGGTATGACTACAATATCAAATCCAATAAGAGCTTTGAGCATTTCATCATCCGTTAAAGTTTAAGAAATTGCTATCTTAATATAAGTTGGGTACTCATTGGATGTATTTGTGGAAAATTGTGATTGGCTCAATTGATGAGTACTGGTTCTGCTTGAAATACATATATTGAGGATCATTTATATTTTTCTCATGTGAGTGGTCATGTGTATCGATTGTTTGAGATGAAGTGGGGGATGAATATAGACTGCAAAAATCCTAAGTTCAATTCCGTCTGTTTAATTTGTTTTCTTTTTATTAAATCATGGAAAAAACAGTATAAAGATCCAACACAAATGTGTTTAATTCTCATCATAATTTTTACCCATTATTTATTGGTTGCAGGATTCCAAGTTGATTCCCAGTATTTTGACTCCCTATATTTTCTTCTCTACAGCACATCAGCAACCCTTTTATTTCATTCATCTATCTCACACATGGTTTCTATTTAGATCTTTTTACAATCTCTTAGGATCCAATTTAAAACTTTAATAGTCCATCTATTATTATCTTGTCTATCAATATGTCCATTCCATCTCCATTACACTTTTAATTTTTTAATGATATTAGTGATATCTGTTTCTTCTCTCACCTATATATTTCATTTGCAATCACCTCTTATCATTACTAATGTACATCTCTTCTTACTTGGTTGAATGATCTGAAATCCATGTATTGCTCCTCTATGAAGTGTCTAATAATCAGATCCGTAAATAATAACAGGTGAAACACATGTATTAAAAATCTTCCTTTTTGTACACATAAGCATATTTCCTTTTTATATTAAAGTATTTCTCCTAAACATTTTTCATTCATGCTTAATTCATGATTAATTCCATCCATTATATATCTATCTATATTAATAAAATGAATAAAGTATTTGTAATTGTTAACTTTTTAAATTTATGGTGACCCCTCTTTATTTTCTTTTTCTGGGAAAATTTATTGAACATTATTTTAGTTCTTTTTTGGCAATTATTATTAGTTATTTTCTTGCTTTTATTTGAAAACTCTTGGCAAATTTTCTCAAGTTATGAACCATTGTTTGCAAAAACAATTGCATGATCTTCAAAATGTAGATGACTTAAAATAATCTCCATTTAATTTTACTCCCTTAGATTTCCATTTCAATCTACAAAATATGTGTTGAAAAATTGTAAAAGGTTTTGAAGATATAGAATCTGCCTGCCATATAACTTTCACAATGTTAATCTTGTTAGTACTCTAATCATTGTTGTTGCATTTTAATAAATATTCTTCAGAATATGACAATATACTGGGATTATATCTTGATAATCTAATGCCTTAATCTTATATATAAATCCAAAGCATAATAACAATACATATTCATTGGATTTTATTAATAATTGCATATGGTCAATAGCACTAAAAAATCCAGTTTGACGTTTTGGTTTATTAGAAACCAAAGTTTACTAATTGAGTTGTAATTATCTTCTTAATGATCTGGTATAGAGCTTATAGATGATTGATAGACCTGTAATTTATAATTTCATTTTTCTTAAATATCAGTGTTACTAATGCATTCTTTCAATCATCTGCTAATTCATATCCTTTAGGCAATAGGTAACAATTTTCTGAACAGTTTTTCTATTTCTCATCTCATTTTTTAAGATATCAAGAACAATTCCACTACTTCATGAAGCTTTTTCTTTTCCCATAAATTTAATGACATACCTCATTTCTTCATTTAAAATGCTGAACATTTCAGAAGATTCAAAAACCATATGGGGTGCCTTGTTTTCGTGTTCTTTATGAAGATAAAATTCCTTATAAAAATTTTCCACACATTCATGATATCATCTTCCTTTTTAACAATAGTTCCATTTCTTTTTTTATTACAGAAATAACTTTTCATCCAATACCAAGATGTTGTTTCACATTCTTGAAATTATTATTTTTGTGCATATCTGTCTTTGCCAATTGAATCAATATTGTTATTTTTTTGTTATATAATTTTACAAAACTCTAGACATTCAATTCTTCTTAATGGATTATTTTTAAAAACTTTCATGTTCATTCTTTTCTTTTTATATTTTTATGTCTCAGCAGGAAATTCGTTGGTAAATCTCTGCTTTTTATATGAGTTATTTGTCTTCATTTCTTAGTACAGTATCATTTATTTTCTTTTTCACTTCAGTCAAACATAAACCATCTTCCAAATATGTCAATGCTTTAAAACAATTTGAAAATCATTAATTAAATTTATAGTAGTATTTTTGAAGATTAGGAATGATAACTACTAATACTTATTGGCTTAATAGCTTTCATCTAATTTGACATTAACATATGTCTTACATGTCACTAATTGGTGATCACTTTCTGCATTGGAATTTTTAAGATCATTACAGTCTTGAACTACATATTTTCTGATAATAAATAAACATAATTCAATTATGTTTTAACCTTCATTTGGATACTTTCATATCCATTTCTTTTATATTTTTTTTTTCAAAAAAGAATTCATAATATACATTTTTGTGTGTGTGTGAATTCTTATGTCCTCTCTCTTGTCTATAACCATAACTAAATGTATCCCAATCGCCTTCACTTTTCACTTGTTTACCAATTCTAGTGCTAAAGCTTTTCATAACAATTTTAAAATATTGTTTGGTCAGTCACTAGTAACTTGTATATTTATATAAATATTATTTACTTTTTTATCACCATGAAAACTTGTTGGAACATAAACCTGAATTATTGGCATTTGATATCTTCCATAAGTTGAATAACTAATTTTGCCATTCTCTCTGATATTCATCTCAGCAATGTTGTTTTTCATCTTTTATTTATAATGAATCCATTTGTTTTCCATTATTTGTGTTTTTATAGTAAAGTACACATCCACTTTTTAAATCAATAGTTTTTTCATGTTCTAACATCACAAACTTTATTAAGTCCCAAATAACATTAGACAGTTCTTTTTCAAATTCATGTAATGTTCCTTCACTTGAAAGTGATCTGCAGTTGTGAGTAAATAAATAAAATGTTATCAAATGATAACATAGATCTGCAATCATAAGATTTACCCCCCCCCTTATCTTTGGCTTCCAGCCACTGTCTTAGTCATGATTTTACAACTTCTTGATAATAATGACCATAATATATTTTTGTCTGTCATGGTTGTAAATATTAATTAAAACAATTAGAAAAATCATTCACACACACATTTATCATACCTTTAAAAAAACTTAACTGATATATCAATTAAAATCTATCAGGCATTTGAAAAAAAAAGATTACAGTGTTTTTTTTTGATTTTAAAGTAAGACATAAAAAGCCAGTCAACTTACCATGATGATTGATGAATGTTGGAGAACCACAAATTCATGCTCATTTAATATATGAATAATCATATAGTAATAATAGCTGCAATGACAAGGATGTATGGAGAGAACATTGGAAATATAGCCTGCTCTGTTTCTTTGAGGCTTCAAAGAAAACTCAAAGGGTATCCTTCCAGTTAACAGTGAACACCTTTTGAGCAGCCACTTATTATGTTAGATGTATGGAGTGAACATTGGAAATATAGCCTGCTCTGTTTATTTAAAGCTTCAAAGAGGAATCAAAGGCTCTCCTTCCAGTTAACAGTGAACACCTTTTCAGCATCCACTTATTATGTTAGATGTATGGAGTGAACATTGAAAATATAGTGTGCTCTGTTTATTTAAGGCTTCAAAGAAGAATCAAAATGTCTCCTTCCGGTTAACAGTGAACACCTTTTGGGCAGCCACTTATTATTTTAAAAAATAATTGAACAATGCCGTCCATAGAGATGGTGATATATTACATTGCTTTCTAATATTCAGATAATAAAAAATGTTCTACTGATTAGCTACTAAAATTTTGATGTTCAGGCTAAATATCTGAATTAGATTTGAACCCAGTTCATTATTTTTATGGATGGATTGGCTAAAAGTCATGGCATGAAGTCATATATTTCCAAAAATTAAAAATAATCTTATTTAGAATTTTTTTGTTTAGCATTCCTAAGTAGTGAAATATATATAATTTTATATTGGACTATTTCTATAATATAATATCAGTTGCTAATGGTCTTTTATAAAAATTCACACTTTATTTATAGATTTTTAAAATACATTGAACAGTTAATAATATCATATATGTTAGTAAACAACACAGCATTTTGAATGGTATTATTTTTCTGTTTGTAATTTGACCAGTGACAGAACAAGAAGTTGGATTGAACCGAAGACTTTAACCTTTGAATACTGAAATTAAATTAATGTTTTAATTATTTTACTATTCACAAATCTCAACTTCATGTTTTTATTTTCATACTATTGATATCACTGGTCAAACCAGCACTCTAACTTGAAAAGTAATATTACATGTTTTGTTATATACTAACCAGTCTGTTATTATATTAATAATGTATTTGAAATGTTGAAATAACATTTGGATTTTTCTCAAAAACATTTAACCATTAAGACTAGATGATAGAAATTATTTAATATATAATCACCAATAAAATGCCATTATCATAAATTTTCAGCCAATCATTGAGTATGTGCATATACAATATATTGGAAAAAATTTAACATTTTTGTATTTGACATGACTTTATGAAATGTGTAATGCTGATAATATTTACTAAGGCAATAAATTTAAAGCATGTGCACTTGAAAATGCAAAGGTTATGGAATAAGCAAGTCTGAAAATGTTACTATAATAATTCATCATCCAAATTTCTAAATAATTATTTTAAATTAACTTTCAAATAATGCCCCTTTCTTGAATTTATATCACAAAGTGGCATTATTTAAATGTTTATTTAAAGTGACTTTTTAGGAATCTGGCTTGTGAATTATGATAATATTCTTTGACTTGTTATTCTGTGATTACTTATTGATGACCTTTGCTTCTAATTTGTTTTTTGTATCTAATAACAATTGAGGAAGGTTATGGAATTGATTGAAAGTACTTCTGTGGATTGAAAAACTGTGTATAACAGTGAATTGTCATTATATTTATTGTTGTTATATATATACATACAATAGCACATAACAATTTTGCCAGAATAAAGTCTTCACCAGCTATTAAGTAAAATTGCTATTGAGTAAATAGGCCTTATTACTCTTACATATAATGAGCAACTTACATCATATTACAATTATACTGTTTGAGCTAAAATTACTTTTCCTGAAACATTATTTTCATTATCACAATTATACTTTATTAATTATTGATATATTTCAACATTTTGGAAATTGATTTAAAAAAAGTTTTATTCAGTATATAAATGTAGATAATGGCTGAATGCACTCATTAGCTGCAGGATGCATAGTGTAATTTATATGGAATGCTAATTTATGCAAATTGATAATTTAAATATTTCATTTTTTAGATAGTTAAACATATTTTCTTTTTAACTGATTGCATGAAATGTTAGAAACCATGTCTTTTTTACCGTTCACTTTCTGTCATCACTTTCAATATAGACGATCTTAACATTTACTGGCCCAGACTGTTGTTCATGTTTTAATAAAATAAATTTATATTCGGAATCATTTTAAACATATTTATAAAAGTACTTGTGTTGTGAGATTCTGGTGGCAACATTTGCATGAGACTGTCCACAATACACCGATCTTTTTAGCTAACATTCAAAACATTGAACTAAATCAATTACAGTTAGCATATGGATAGGAAAAAAAAATATTTGAAATAGTTTATTAATTATTCATATTTTAATAATTAAGCATTTATAAGCAAGATTAACAAGGGATTTTTTGTAACAAAACAATAACTTTGTGATAAAATAATTAAAGACAAGAATATGTTCCACAACTTTTGATATAATTCACTTTAAATGAAAAAATATAAATTTTTATTCTCACATTTATAAAACATTATCAGGGTAAAAACATTTTTATAAAGTCTATATTATTTCTTATCTGTTATAACAAAGATTTCTTGAGTAAACAATTAATAAAATGAACATTTTTCTTTCATTAATTTATGATTTATAACTTGCAAAACCAAACAATGAATCTTAGAACATTAGCCACTTTTTTCTAAACAACACATAGTTATTAGTTTAATCATGTTATTTTCTAGAAGTTAAAACTATTGCATAGTACATTATAATCACAGACATCCTTGCTCTATAAAGCAAAGTTATTATTCTCCTTTACTTTCTCTGCATTTCTTCACATATTATTTATAATAACTCCTCTCATATAAACTTTAATGCAAAAAAAAAAAAATTAATAAAACTTTTTTATTTTCCTGACAGTTTTGACTGTCCAGCAGTCTTCATCAGAGCATTCTCAATTTTCCCATAGCTTTTATCTCTGATGAAGACTGCTGGATAATTGAAACTGTCAAAAAATAAAGAAGTTTTATTTAAAAAAAATTTTGCATTAAAGTATATATGAGAGGAGTTATTATAATCAATAAAACAACATTATTAGGTTAGTCTCATGTTATTTTCTAGAAGGTAAAAACTAATGAACTGTATATATTTTTGTCGCAAAAATATTCTCTAGACAAGTAATTTCTATCATAACATATAAAAGCAGAATATTAAAATGGACTAATATTGACAAAAACAAATTTCAAAACTAGAAGAAAAATGTAGTATATGTTTTTATTTAAAAGTTTTTTCAGGTGGCTATAGTATAACAATTTTAACCATAAAAAAAACAGTTTAACTTAATTTTAACATAAAAAAATCAAAATGGATATCCTTGCAAAATGGCAGAAATCTAAAACTTATTCATTTAAGTCATTTATTACCTAAATATTTCATTATCACTAGTGGTAAAAATATTGTACATATATTTTTAATAGGATTGTCCTAGATGTATATATTGTAATAATTTTAGTTATGTTCCATAAAATCATGTAAAAACTGATTAGTATTAATCAGTTTTTAAATATTGAATGTCACTTTTCCCCCATTTTTATTTTAAATATAGAACAAAGAAGTAAAATTCATTTGTAGCAAAAACTAAGCAAAATAAGCTCACGCTAATAAAAATAATTTTTTAATGAAAAGTAAAATCTATTATTTTCATAATTTTTATATATAATACTGTAAATATTATAAAGTAGTTTTTATAATTACAATACTTATTGTACCACAAAGATTCAGTATAGTAGATATTAGTTAACCAATATAGTCTGTACAGTAATATGCTGAGTTTATAAAGTTTGGTAAATCAAAAAAATGCATATCAATACTTTGGGGTACTATAGTGATCATAATTGATTCTGGAAATTTATTCATTAGAGAATTAATTTATTCTAGCATATATTAAAGTGCATCTATTTAAGAATAGGTATTTTAGGCCACCAACATATATCAAAAATATAATATAATCAGAAACAAATAAAAATCTATGCAACACTAGTACTATATTTAAGGTTTTATACTGTATAATCAATATAAATTTGAAAGTTTGATTTTAGTGAAAACCAAATCCAACTTTTAAAAGCATTAAAAATATCATGTAAAGAACATAGGCAAATTTCATTTTAAATAGTGCAGGTAATTGACCTGGCCAATTCATATTAGTGCTTAGATTCCTGATACATATTTCTCACTTTCAAATTATTTATTTCTTGACATCTATGTTAACCAAAGCCAAGTAATTTTTCCTGGCTTATGGACAAAGGGAACTAGATACATAGTAGAATTTTATTAATTAAAAAAAATATATGGTACTGCATATTTACTGCCACAAATACATGAACTAAATTATATAACTAAATCTTCCGAGATCTTATAAAGATATTGATGATATAATCAAAATAAACTGTTCTAAATATTTTGTACTTGAGCTTATTTTGTTAGTGAATATAATTTATTCTATAAATATTAATTTAATTTTAAGGCAGTATGTAATCGCCTTATAGTGAATGTTTATTATATATGTAATCAGAGGGATTTGAACTCAGGATTTTTCAATCTATTTATCCTGTATTCCGTCTTAAGCACACATGGCCACACACTTGTGAAAAAGAGATCCTAATGTATATATTTTGAGTAGAGCTATCACATATCAGTTGGGACAGATCATAATCTCCCATGCATATATTCAATCAGTGCTTTGCTTATATTAAAATAACAATTCCTCAACTTTAACGGACAGGATTTAATCTGCTCACACTTCTAACTATTCATTAGTCCATTTCATTGAAAAAACGAATGGTGGAATGCTTAAAATTCTTATTGAATTTGGTATTATAATCATACTGATGTAGACATTATATCAATCTAACCCTCATATTATTTGACTATTATGTATGTATCCATATATATAGGAGAGAGATGGGCTGAACTTATATTAAGACATAATCTATTTTCGAAGCAATATGTAATTTTAAGGCAGTATGTAATTTGTCTTACTGAATGTTTATTACATATATAATTAGAGGGATTTGAAGATTTTTCAATCTATTCATCCTCCACTGCATCTCAAGCAACTGATACACTTAATGAAAAGGGGGACTTATTGAATGATTTATTTATTCTAGAAGCGTATGCCCTATAGATATAAATAAATAGGATGAAGTTTTAATTGCTGAAAAATTACACGAGCATGGAATTTAAAACTGCTACTGTTATAACAAAAAACCACATGCAGAAACCGCTATTATGAGATTCTACTGCAGAATATATGTTGTATATATTTCATATTAAATAAATAAAATAATTTATTTATACAAATAAAGTATTAAAAACATGGGAAATGTTCAAACGTAAATGTTGATTATTAAAACAATAGTAAACTCTGTTTCTATTAAAATGTATTAAACATTATTGAAATCAAATCCGTTTTTATCAACATTTAATTTAAAACTGTATTAAATATGCTGGTCAAAAATAAATTATATGTAGATTTTTAAAATGATACAAACAATTTTAAGATGTAAATTTTATACTAGTATACAATTTATAAAGGGAAATAATATTTTTATTGTTTTATTTTTTTAAATTTTATCCATTGGAAATAAATGAGAAACAAAAAACGTTGACGTAATGTTGACAATTTGATTAAAGTTTAAATATCTATATTGTGAAATTAAAATTCATTTGAATGACACTTTTATTAAGCAGTTTAATAAAAATTCTTTACAAATTGAATCAAAGTTACGTTCATTTTAATAGCAAAGTATGACATTTGATGATTTAAAATAAAATTATTTCATGTTGAGTAATTAAGGTAATAAAAATAAATGCTTCAAAGAAATCCATTACCAATCGTGCCTCTTGGGAATAACTATTTTTTTTGATGACGTCTATTAAAATAATAGAAATTGAAATTTGGAAAAAATATTAAAATTATGTTAAGTTATTATTATTATAATTCACATTTAAAAACTATTCGTAATATAATTAATAAAATGCATTTGGTAATGATGTAAATATTTATAAGAGCAATATACTAACTATATTGCTTTACATTTCTGATTCGACTGAAATCGATTACAGTTTCCAAAGCATCTATGAATATAATTGGCGTAGGATTTGTAACTACTTTTGTTAAACTGAATGAGTAATATTTTATAAGTTCTATTTATTTACAGATATATAGATCGAAAACATAATATATGGATAAGAGAACAAACAGGTGTTATTGACCTATTTGGAAAAAATTAAAAAACTGGAGTGGAGTTGGGCTGGACATATTGCTAGAAGAGATGATAATAGATACACAATTGAAATCTTAAACTGGATTCTAAAAGTTTGTAAAAGACCCCAGGCCAGGTGAAATAAGAAAGTGTGCAGGGGTGATGTGAAAAAGAAAGGCTAAAGATCGGAGAAGATAGTTTGAACTTGGAGAGATCTTCATCCTGCAGTGGATTGATAATGTTTGATGATGATATTTGAAATATAGGGCCTCATTGAAAAGCAGTCACATTCATCTACTCTGACTATAATATGAATTCAAATTTTAGACAGGTAAACTTAAAAACGTTTCAAGTTTTAATTAAACATAGATTTTTTTTTCTGGTAACTAGGCTATAGTCAAATTTGATAATTCAATATTCATTACTAAATGGAGTTTTAGCTATTCTTAGATGATGTTTGAAATAAGAGAAGGGAAGGGGGCAAACTTTTATCACATAGAAATTGGTAAGCCTGGTCATTAATATTGTTATTGTTAGTGGTTATTGAAATGAACTTTATTCTTTAACAGACTATTAAAGACTTTTTTAATTTTTATTTTGTTGTCACTTCGTAAATAACATATCTAGTCATGAGAGTTTTGTACTCATGAATTGAAAAATGGCAATTGCTTTGTTTAAATAATGAATGGTTTAATGCAGTAGTAGGATGACAGAGTCTAGATTCAAGATCCATGGATTATAACCAAGCTCTGACATTTCCGTAGTCCAAGTTTGTATGAACTAATAAACTGCTAACCATGGATTTTTTTTTTTTTAAATTTCAACCAAATATTAGGATATTTAATAAAAATAGATCTAATATTGCAGTTTAATCAGAGTTCTTTAGTTATTTTCTAATAAATTGATATTTCATTATGTCATTAATTTAATTACTTAGTTAAGAACCCATAAAGTAAAATTTTATTTATTATAGTGATAAAATCAAACTCAATGAAAATTTTGACTTATCTGTCTTCATAATGTAAATAATATTTATTTTATAAAGCACAGACAGTATTGAAATTAAACTGAGAGATTGCAAAACTCTCAAGTGCTTATGACTATTAACATCCAATCAGAAAACAAGTACTGAGACAGAGAATTGACAAGAAAAGGGTGGTTCTACCCTCTTCTTTACTTGTCTTTCTATATATCCAAGCCAGTCTAAAGTACTTAGATCTGAAAGTGTGAATTTTAAATATCTTCACACTCCATTCACTGAGTTCAAATTACAAACATACAGCGTAGTAAATCGAAAGATTTCATGCTGTATGTTTGTAATTTGAACTCAGTGAGTTGAGTGTGAAGATATTTAAGATTCACACTTTCAGATCTAAGTACTTTAGACTGGCTTGGATATATAGAAAGACAAGTAAAGAAGAGGATGGAGCCACCCTTTTCTTGTCAAATTCTCTGTCTCAGTGCTTGCGATCTGATTGGATGTTAATAGTCATAAGCGCTTGAGAGTTTTGCAGTCTCTCAGTTTAATTTCTATCTTCATAATAGTAGATAGCAATATTGTGATGAAGAAAGTCCAATTGATTTCTTAATGGTTGAGTTTAATTATTCTGTCATCTAGTAGTTATTAACTACCACTGACTAATATAGGTGAATGCAAATTAAAGAAAACATATGATGTTTAGCTTTTCATATTTCCATGAAGTAGTTTAATAAAACTATCATTAGATTAAAAAATTCAGTATATAAACACTGGGAAGAAGTATTTTGGGAGCTCAAGAAATCATTTACTAATAGCTTATGAAATCAGGTTAAACATTTATTAAAATAATAATATTTTATGAATTGTTTTTGTGTCAATTTTAAAAGAATAAATTATAAATACATGATAACTAACTTGTGATATGTATATAGCATAAATATTGAAAAATGGAAATATGGATGTCCATGATTATTTATTTCTTGAAGTCAGAAGAAATAGATAAATTGTATAATACATTCCATACATAGATGGAGAATTGGTTCTTTCATAAAAATAGCAAAAGACATGACATATAGTTAGAAAATATAATCTATATATGAATTATGTCTTGTATTCATACAAATTTTTGTTGTTAGTATGATAAAATGTTATGCATTCAAAATATGGTGATTATGATTATATAATTCTAATAATGCAATCATTAAACCATGTTATGCATATAATGCTGACTATCAAACCATGAATATTTGTTGCTAAATGTGATTCAACTCTTTGGTAATTAACAATATTTTGATTATTAAGCATTATAGGGGTTAAGTTGTTTTCTAAATAACATGAATTCCATTTTGAAATGCAACTGTATGATAATTGCTAAAGTTCATATTTTGACAATTTTAACCAGTGTTTACTGATACATAAATGATACAAAATGAACTACTTTGCTACTTAAATATCATCAGGTCTCATCATTAACTGACCATAGCAAATAAATAAAAGTTTTTTAAATTAGTCAACTGTGTCATTATATCAGCATATTATGTAAAAAGGTATTAACCAAAGACTCTTTTTGTTATAACTTTATGACAGTAGTGATAAATCAGTATATTAAAACTCTTGAAATTTATAAATTTAAAAAAATACCAAAATATTTCAATCAATGATTGTATCAATGCAATTAAAAAAAATACAGCTGCACATTTTTTTTTATTTCTCTGACTGAAAGCCTCCATGGTTAGTGAGTGGAAGTTAATTGATATATTTGTAAATATTATTATAATATTTAAAACCAATCATAAAAATATCTCCATTTAATATATTCTAGTTTATTTACTCTCTGATATTGATAAAAATCTAAAACAATGTTTTTTTTTTATTTTTCAGTAAATATTAATTATACAATTCAGTAGCAGTTTACTAGTGATAAGAGTGATAATCAGGAACTCCATTCATAAATCTGATATTAATTTGATATTGCTCTTAGTTAAAAAAATCTGTTTCCAAATCAATAGCTGGCAAGAACCATGTATTATGCTTTTGTTAAAAACTGAGTACTTTCTGACCCAACTATGTAACCAAGTTAACTAAAAGAAATGTAGTAAAAAATATTCCTGAGAGATATTTTAAACTAATTTAAATATTGATTCATCTAAAAATCATGACTGTCTTAGCTTATGTTAACCTAACATGAAAATAATTTATTAAACTGGAAACATGGAGCTGCAAGAAGGAGAAGATAATCTAAAATGAAAACAGTTATTAAAGTGAATAGACAACTAGAGCTGAAAGTAATTATTAAACAGGAAATCTGTGTGAATACTTGGAGCTACAAAAAGGAAAACAATAAAAGCTAAATGGAACATGAATGAAATGATTATTAAACTGGAAATCTGGAGATAAAAAAATTAGAAAAAACCAAATCAATAAAATAATTATTTGAGAAAGCTATAGTAAAAAATATTTGGGGCCAAACAATTTAACTAAGCTACTAACTGCAAAATATTTAAAAAAACACTCAACTATATGTTTTTCTGAAGGTTTGTGATGATGACATTTTAGTTGTAGTTATATGTTGGATTATTTCCATCATCTTATATTCAGCAGCGATAAATAGCATACAGGTTAGTATATGTGCAATTTTTTGAGAGGTAAGATTTTTCTTTCTTCTTCATGTGTTGCTAATAAGACCAGTGACAGACCTAGCATGGTAATAGAAGCTGCAACTTTAGAATTTTGAATATTGAATTTTAAATTAAGGCTTTAACCAACTGAACTTTTTTTCTCCAGGCATTTTAGGCCTGACCAGTGATAGTACTAGCATAACAATTGAACCTGGATCTTTAAATTTTTGAATATTGAATTTTGTGATAATTCTCTAACCAATTGAACCTTAGGCAGATTAGCTCACTTGGTTAAACCATTACCTTAAAATTTAAAAATTTCAAGAGTCTAAAGATCCAAGCTCAATTTCCATGTTAGTACTGTCACTGGTCACACCCACAACATGTGAAAAAAAGAAGAATATTACTACTACACTACGTATATATTAAGAAATATGTTATTACTAATAGTTGAATGTAATTTAAAAATTTAAATAATAGCTTATTGTTAGCTAAAAGAAGTAGTTCAACATATAAGTACAACTCATCTAAATAACTACAAAAAGATTAAAAGGAAAAAAAATCAATGGTAAAAATGAGTTGTTGTAATGTCGTACACATTTACACTTGTAAATATAATTTTATAAAAAAATAATTGTGAATATTGAATATTTTTTAGTGGTTTTGTTTTAAAAATTCTTTTACTGGCTTTAAAATAATATGGACATTTTCATTTTCACAAGGAAAGGGTAGAGGAAGATTCACATTACTTTCTTTATTGTGAAATTTTTTGTGTGTATTTGAATATTGTGGAAGAATAAAGCATTTAGATTATATGAGTTATTATTTAAAATGAATCAGAATGGAATAATAATTATATAAACCCATCTGTATTATATAAAGTCACATATAAAACTTTGGGTTTATTGTATTTTTTTATTCTTTGATTTATTAGTTAAGTTTATTAAATGATTGTTTTTTTTTAATATTAAATAACAATTTCTAAAATTTTTTCATTGGTGGCTTTATTCTTCTAGCTATCTGTTTTATGAATTACCAGTGTATGAAACTAATTTCATCAGAGTGCTACTTTATGGGATTTGTAGGTTAAACCAATGAAATTATTATGAAAATGTATATGTGTTTGTATTTTGTTTTATTTATGGTGACAGGGTCTTTGTAATCCCAAGCTAGTTCAGAGCACAATGATATATGTGGATATAGTTTTTTGTAGAATTATTTAGATTGCACAAAGACAAATATCACCATTAAAATCCACATACATTATTTTATTTACATTTTATGATAACACTAATTTTTATTTTTCAGTATTCACATAATAATAAATATGCAAGAAAAGTGATATGATCAGCATCGATATAAAAATCCCAGCATTTTTGATATAGAATTATATATTATAATAATTTTAGTACTTAAGTGTGCATATTCAGATTAAATGTTAATTATTGCTTGTAAAATAAGCTCTTAGTTGGTTAGTGGCCAGATAATAATTAGCTTCAGATATTATAGTGTACTTCTTATAAATGTAGTTACAAAGCATGACTGTTAATTCTCTTAATGATGTTATGTGTATAATTTATATACTGTTTATAATTTATTTTCACTGATGATTTTTGCTTATGCTAATTGATGATAATGTTTGGGATGCTGATGATTGTACATTGTCATAGCATCACCACTTGTTTATTATTAAAAAGAGGTTGCCTTGTCAACAGTTTGAAATTGTTGATTGTTTTTGTGTAAATGCTAATTGGCTTTTAATATATATATATATATATATATAAACAAAAAAAGATTTATAAATCCAATAAATAATATTATATTTCAACCAGAGGACTGGTTTTCATCAGAAAGAAAAAAATACACAGTAAAATGGCGATAATCAAAAATTACAGATTTGGTAAAAGATTAAAAAATTTTAATATATATATATGTTTGTGTGTAATATTATAATTGAATCTTTATAAATACAGTAATTTGATCCATGTAAAGTATAACTTTAAAAATTTTATCCACTTAGGAGTGCTTTCGAGTATCCTTGTAGTCTTTGTCAACTAACACTTTGAAAGGCTAATTTTCCCACAATTTCATGATCTTAACATTTGCTGCCTGTCTGTTAATTAAGTCTTGTTTGTATTTGTATATTAGCATAGCTTCCTTTATAAAAATAAAAAATAAGGAAAATAGAGGAAATTATGCTAATATACAAATACAAACAAGACTTAATTAACAGACAGGCAGTAAACATTAAGATCATGAAATTGTGGGAACATTAGCCTTTCAAAGTTTTAGTGGACAAAGACTATGAGGATAGTTGAAAGCACTCCTAAGTGGATAAATTTTTAAAGTTATACTTTACATATATCTAATTACTGTTTTTATAAATATTCAATTATAAGATAATGTATATTGATTTGAAGAAATACAGATACCAAATTATAATATTATTACACACACACACACACACACACACATATATATATATATATATGTATTTTCTATACTAAACATAATGTAATTAGAAGGGATTTGAATTCAGAATTTCAAGCTTTTTACAAGTATGCAATCCATCTTATACAACTGATACATATGTGTAATACAAATAAAATGTCTGTTAATTAAAAACTATTGTAATAACAATAAAAATAATAAATATAATGGTAATTAACTATTATATATAGTCTTAATTAATTACCATTATATTTAAACTGGATGCTAAGAGATTGTAAAAGACCCAGAAAGAGATCACATGTGAGAAGAATGGATGAAATAAGAAAGTGTGCAGGGGTGATGTGGAGAAGAGAAGCTAAAGATAGGAAAAGATGGATTGAATTTAGAGAGACCTTTATCCTGCAGTGTATTGATAATGGTTGTTGATGATGATGATGATATATAAATAAAACACTGTGTGTAAATATGGTTTAATTTAAATAGCTAAGTTAGAACATTACAAAAGAAATATCATGAACATAAACTATTGTATAAAAAATTTAAATTATTCAGATAATAGATTTTATTCGTTGCAGAACATTTAATTATTTATAATAGAACTTTTTGTTTTGTCAATATTTTTATTTTGCACATATAAAATAATTTGAGAAAAGGAAAAATGAAAGTCACATATTTCACAAATATGATGGATAATGTATTAAATAAATAATCTAATTATAGAAATATACACAAATTATGTAAAGTTGGTCATTTACATCAGGAACATTAATTGCAATTTCAATAAGTTTTGATTTTGGAATTTTAATTATAAATTCTACTGGTGATGGCAGTCATTCTGTAAACTGTTAATTATTTATATATTGAAAATCACAGAATTAATTCCAGCATTTTGATTCTTTAGTTACATTATTATGTTTAATTAAAATTTGTATATCTATCTTTAATATACTTTTGTATATATATCTATCTTAATTAAATTTATTACAATCTTTAAAATTAATATAGTTTTAGATTACCTACAAGTAAATAAATATTTAATAAAATTAAGACACTGCGAAGTAAAGTTACAAAGTAATAAAGCAGATTTACACTGAGTCAATATCTCCCAGATACTGTCTCCAATGGCATAAGAATACTATCACTACCCTATCACTTTACCACTACATCTACCAGCATTCTTATGACTTTTAAATGAAATAGGAATTATCTTTAATAATACTAAAATAATTCCTAACTTTAACTTAAAAATATAATTAAATAATCCTGAGGTTCTTCTAAGCTGTTTTAAAAACAATAATAATAATTTATCGTAAATAAGTATGATGTGGGATTTTATATCAAAACCCATATACCCTAACTTATTTAATAATAATAATAATAATAATACTAATCTTAGAGTGTAATTTAATCTCATCTATTTCTATGATATAATTAATCACTAAATAAATAAATAATTATATGTGGATCTTTTACTTCATATGGTATCTTCATTTCAAAATAGTTAAAATCTTAGATTTAATAATCTGTGGCAATAAACAATATTGTATTCTTATCACATGTGCATTATAACATCTTATGACCATTTTAATATTTTATGTTCATGTATCAATCAATTCTTATAAAATAACTGTTAAGTAAATATTGTATTCATTTCTAAATAATAATAACAAATTCAATTTTGTGAAAATATTATGTTTTATTTCAAATCATCTGATGTCAAAATGCTGGGGTGAAAATAATGAAACTCGACACAATTCTTTTAAAAAAACAAATTAACAAAGTTATTTACAATAACTTCAAATAAAATTATTTACACTATTTACAGTTTATAATTTATGACAACAAATAAAATAAATATAGGAATACAAATATAAGAGGCTTACACTGTTATTAACTCATGTACTTAATGAGCAAAACAGGTACACATTCCTTCAAATGTTATAATAATATGATTACAAATATGTTTTTCTTAAACTTTCTAGATTTTTTTAAATAAATAGTTGTACTTTAATTACTACAAACCAACAATTGTCAAGACTATTTATGTAGCATGTGTACATAAGTGTAGCTCTACTAATTAAATAACTACATTAATTAAATATCATTTATAATATATTATCATGTATTCACTTTGTTATTAGCATTGCCTAATAGCTTTCATATAAAATTAAGATGTCTTTGTAATGCAAACAAATAATTGACTGTACTTATACTTTACATGATGTAATTCCTGTTATATGTTTTATAAAATAGATTCTATATTTGTATTATTCAAACATTAATATTTAAATCATTTATCAATTTTAAATTCATAAAACATTACATTAGATAAATTTTATGATTCCTTTCTGTGTAAAATCATTATTTACCCTATGTGCTTTACTAACCTCTTTAATAGAAGATTCTATCTATAAAACATATTCTAAACTCATTTAAAACATTTTCCGGAAAACAAATATCAACTTTAAATAAAATATTCATTATCCAAATTACTATTTTATACTTTATAATGTCTATACTTAGTAAATCCTTTCAATCTCAATATAAGTCTCTACCTCAACGTCAACTTAACTATCATAATAAACAGAAAATAAAATAGACTTTTAAAATCCTTTTCTGACTTACAAAAAATAGAATAATTACTTTCTTAGATAAAATAAAAGACATCATTTTAACACTAAGCATAAATAAAATATTTCAAAATTATTCACAGTAAAAGAATCATATAATTATTTCTAAGCCCTTCATAATGTTGTATCGCATGTTTATATTATAATTAAAACTTATGCATATTTTAATAAGGTTTGTTGTCAATATAATGTATGTGTTTTCATAAAATATCTATCCATTCATTTCTGCCAACAAACATAATATTCAGTTGATCCTAAAGAAAAACATATTAAATTCATTAAAAAATCATTATACAATATTTTTTACCATAACAATAATATTGTCCATTCATTCTATACAGTTTCTTGGGAATCGTAGTTGCAGCTTCATAAAATAAAAAATTCATTCACATTTTCACTCATAAACATTCATTAGAATATTCCGTGTTATATTAATTATCTAAAAATAAGTTTATGTAGTCATTAATTATTATATTATTTTTATGATACTATTTAATAAATGTACCTAACCTTACTTCTTTTAAAAAGTTTAATAATATTTAAATTTTATGTTAAATAAATAAAATAAAATCATATTACACAGATCACTTCGATGGAGTTTTGTCCTACCATAAAAGTTCTAAATGTAAATATCACTCATTATAAAGTCAATAAAACACTATTTCCATGTTCCGTTGTATCAAGTGCGTTTCCTTGAAGAGGTTTATAATAAAAATAAATGATAACGTTCTTTTAAAAAAAAACGAATAGTTCCCAAGAAAACAAATAAATTCAAAGATAGTTTATAAATTCTCTGGATCCAGTTCTTCATAGAATATTATCAAAAGTTATTATTTCAAAAACTAAGTTATAATTTATAAAATTATCCTTCAATTATTTTACTTTAACTTAGTTTGGCTGGGCTTTCTAGTTTAACTTGATTTGGATAACTTCCCTGATATTACTTATGCATTTGTAAATACCATATTACGGTAAGAATTAATTTTCCATCTATAACGCTCCAGCCGTGAGATAACTTTAATAAAATAATTTTTAATATATTACGATTTTTAAAAATAGCTTTATAATATACTTGCCTTTTCAAATTATCAATATCTAGTCTTTTAAGCATAAAGACTTAACAAAAGGCAAATATTTATTTTAAAAATTACTACATGCTTATATCTTTCCTTAAGATACATATTTTACTTCTCTCTATTTGTCAAAATACTTTCTTTTTACAGAAATATTTATATTTCTTTAAAATATCCATAGTAATAGACAATAGTAATTTAACTTTTGAAAACTATTTATAGTCCAAAATACTACTTTTCTCCATCTTGTAGTTTTATGTACTAATCCAGCGCCTGTTACTTCTATAGCGTAAAGTTTCTGAATATATTTCATCCGATAAACGTGATGTTTCCAGCTTGATTTATTTGTACGTGATTGAGTTTCGATATTGAGGGAAGATGATAGGGAATTATTAAGATATCTATGCATATTCATTACTTTAAAAACATGTCATTATTCAATAACACTCTTAATTTTAAAACTAATTTTTAAGAGTCGATTTATAAATTTACTTGGCTATTTTTTTGTAATAGCTCAAACGACCTAGAAGTTTTATTATAGAGAGAGACCCCCCCAACAATTGAATCAAGCTTATATACTGCCAGAAACTTCTTATCGGTTTATTTAAAAATTTATCAAAACAATCAAATTTGCTTATTTACATATTTACCAACTTAATACAAAAATAAAATAATAATGACTAGCTAATATTTAATATTTTTACATTTTTAAAAAAATAATTTTATCGACTTATTTAAATCTATTGCACTTATTCTTTTGAAATATTATTCCCTACTTGATTTGAAAATCTCCAACTTTTATAAGATCATTTAAAATAAACTAAATCTTTTTTAAATACGTTATATTTTAAAGACAATATTTTTAAAATCAAATTTAATAATTTACATTAATATCTTTTGTTTTATCTCGTGATAACCTCACGTATTATTTATAAAATTGATTACAACATGATTTTTTAAAATAGTTTTGTAACTTTATTAGACAACTTCATAGCATTTGTATTAACATAACATCTGTTCTTTATAATATAAGAAGCGACACATCTAAAATAAGCTTAACAATTGTTTTTTAAAAAACAAATGTTTATTTTTAAAAATAAATAAGATATTATATCAGATTTTAAAATAATTGTTGATATGATTAAAATCAAATATTAATCTCAATTTCAAAATTATTATAATTTAAAAAATATTTTGTTAAAAACTTTTTCAACATATATTTTAAATTAGATAAATATTTTTATCAATTTTAAACTGTCTTTTAAATACTTTGACTTTAAACATTTCATTATTAAATTTATTAATGCAGTATTACATCATAATCATCATCATTTTAATGTCTTATAATTACCAGCACAGATTCACATCAAATACATAAATTGCTTTAATTAAACTTATGTTGTTTCTTACAAAAACTTAAAGTCAACATCACATTTTTAAAATACTTCT